>PVIW01005255.1:0-110708 GCA_004026585.1 Noctilio leporinus | reverse complement strand
TCCAGCACTTGGCTATTGTAAATAGTGCCACTATGAACATAGGTGTGCATAGGTTCTTATGAATTGGTGTTTCAGGATTCCTTGGGTATAGTCCAAGTAGTGGAATTGCTGGATCAAAAGGCAGTTCCATTTTCAGTTTTTTAAGGAAACCCCATACTGTTTTCCACAGTGGCTGCACCAGCCTACATTCCCACCAACAAAAAATATGGAACACTTCATGAATTTGCATGTCATCCTTGCACAGGGGCCATGCTAATCTTCTCTGTATCGTTCCAATTTTAGTATATGTGCTGCCGAAGTGAGCACAATACCTTCTATTTTTATACAGATGAACTAAATGAATTTCAGAGAGATTACGGGGTTTACCGATTAGTGTCAGAATTAGACTATCTATCCAAGAATCTGGAGGAAAATTCAGGTTTTGGAGTCTCAAGTGATTCAAAGCCTATCTCCACCACTTGCTGGCTATATAATCTTGAGCAAGTCACTTAACTTTTCTGTGATGTTCATTCACCTATAAAATGGGAGAAAGAGTAATTCCTATTTTGCTTCCACCACAGAGTAGTTCAAACATTCATTTACCAAATACATATTGATTACCTACTTTGTGCCACACCCCAGGCAAGGTGTTGGAGATACAGTAGTAAATAAAGTAAATAAGGTATTTCATTCCAGACACAGGAAGTCGCAGCTATTGATAATCAGCGAGATAATATGTGAGAACACTATAAAGTGATGGACAAACGTTCATTACTTTATTATTTCATCTCATTGAGTTACGTCAAATAAAAATGTGATGAAATTTTATTTAAGAGTCATCACTGAGCTGAAGAGAATCAATTGAATAAATAACCAAAGCTTGGAACTTAACCTTATATTCTTTGCAAAGTACAATGATTACTGATTTTTAAAATAATTATAAATTTTTGCAAAACTTCTTCAGAATACTTGGGATTTTTGATATATTTACTAATATTCTATTGTCTACATACAGGTCCACCAGTCTACAATTCTGAAAATCCTGGGTAGCCACCTCTTACAGTGAATGAGGGCTGAGGCAAAAAAGTAGGGCTAAGTTAGCCCAAATCCATACCTGCTATTTAAAAAATGTGAAAGCATCAAATCACCTATGTTAAGGAAGTTAAAACCTGAACCTCTATTAAAAAATGGGATAAGGTTGAAATGGTGTCATACCCATATAGCATGGGTATTTTCTTTCCTACTTGTTTAATTAGCCAATCTAGCTGCCAGCTAGATAAATTTAGAATTGCTGATCACCAATAAGACCTATAGCCTTTGATGACCTCTAAACAATAGAGGAAAGCTCCCTGTCAACTCTGCCTCTATTGTACTTTTACTCTGATTTTCAGCTTTCAACAAATATTTGATAGTCCCACCCATTTCTCCTGGGGAAAGTGGAAGGCTCTTGTTACAAAACCCACCACGTAAGTTTACCACTAGAGAGTTATAGGAAATCTAGTTTGGGTTTGACAATGCCACAAAACAGGGCCTGCACAGTTTTGAAGTGAGCAGCCATGTCTCCATAGACATGGTAAAATAACATCTTAAGTGAGGCTGAAGCCATCAATGCTGACTCCTGGATCAATCATTTTTAGTCCATTACTATTATTATGATTATTTACAAAATCAATAGGATCAGACACCAAGACCGCCTACAACCAATCCATAGGCTTTTCAACTCACAAACGAGGCTCTAGAGCCTGGCTGTGTTTGAATAATAGACAGTATCCTGTGATTTGTGGCCTATTAGGGGAGCCACTTACATCTTTTAAACAAACCACTAAAAAATCTCTCTTTATCAGAGAAGACCAACTTGTAAGTGCAGTTCAATTTCATCTCACAAATAGAAATTTCTTCAGAGAATATTGAGCTAAATCACCCAATTCTGTGGAGGTTATGGATTGGAGCTGGAAGTGACTGATTTTCAGGAATTTCATTCCAGACCTCTCCAAGGGCATAACTCATTATGCGCCCTTCATCCCACACCTGTGACCATCTATACACACGTGGAGGCAGACAGGGCGATTACTGTCCCTCCCTCCATGTTTTTGCATAGAGGAGAGAACACAGTCCTCCTTGATTATTCACATTTTCTCCCATAACTAATATCTGCCTTTTAAAAAGCATATTTCTTGACTTTAGAAAACTATATAAGGCATGAGACCAGAAATGAAATTAAGTTATAATTTCCCCCTTGGTCAACAGTAGAATTTGGGTTTTATTTCTATTTTGTTATTTTTAGTAATTTAGTCATTTGACTAAGATAAAAGAAGTAGAGACAGCTACAGATTTTTGTTAGTTTTGTGTTTTCAACCCTTTAATAGTAGTTCTGCACAAAGCTAACCATCATCTCACTCTTCAATCTTCAGATGAGGGGAAATTTTATAGTTTTAGAATACTGACAATCTAAGATATTTTAGAAACCACACAGTCACCCAGCTATCGATAGTAATTTATACCACATGTGAGTATGTGGCAAAAGTGAGAAAGATTTCAAGTACATTTTTATTAATAAATTATTGTTATTGTTGTTAATAACAAAAGAAATATACTTAAATATTTTTTTGCTTTTCTTAAATCAGAAGGATCAGATTCAAGAGATTTGAGAAAATAAAATAATTCTCCTTTGTATGCATTGTAATATGCCTTTTGAGATAGAAAGAAAGAGATAGAGTTAAAGTTAGGCCACTGAGAATTTGATGACTTCAGTATAGCCCATGGAAAATCCTGTTTGTGAATGTTGTAGAAGAAAAAGATACAAAAGACCACTGATTTTCAGTACATTTTCTTAATTTTTAAGATGAGAAATTAAGGCCAAAGATGAAAAATTACCTCGCCAAGGTCATAGTTAAACTAGTACTAGAATTTGAATTCCAAAACCAAAGCTCTATTCATTATACTGCTTTGATTACTTTGATCCTTCCCAATTGATCAAGTTAGCCAATGCACCCTTACACAATATCCCTTTTTTTTAGGAATAGCCAATATATATCAGTAACAACAACAACAACATCAACAAAGAAAACATGCCTTAACTATTGCATCCACCTGTAACGATAAAGCAGCACCAAAATCTCAGCCGTAGGGGTAATTGGCCCTCTTTTACATCTCTAGAAGCTAAAGCCTTCATCTTAAATTCTCCATGGTGACCAAACTATCAGTTAACACTGCATTTTTTCCTACACTGGCAAAGTCTGTTTCTGACTGAGCACACTTTACGCAAATCAAACTCTTTTTCTTCCAACAAAATACAATTATACAAGGGAACATATCCAGCGCCACCCCTCTTGCTCCAGACAATTTACCAGAGTTGGAAAATGTAGACTTGAGCAATAAAAGGCTCATTCTTCCAATAGAGAACACTTCTATCTTCTAGCGGGGAAGATATTTGGGTAAGCTAACAGAAAGATACACTATTACCTTGGCTTAACTTCCCAGCATTCGGTGATTTGGGGTTGGGAAATCACTATACATAATTATTTTTCCAAGGACAAAGTTGATGTAAGGAACTAGTCTTGCCTTTATCAAAATTCTGGCTTTACCCAGGCTGCAATGACAATGACATTTGCCAGAAAATCTGTACGTGGCTCTCATTGTTTCCTCCAATATTGTATCTTCCCTATTATGTGTTGACTAAAGAATGATCATGTGATTTAGGTCTGATTTACCAAGGGGACACATGTAAGTACCAGGAGACCATGCATTTTATGGAAACAATAAAATAGTGACTCTGGCCCTGGTTTAGATGTTCCGGAACCAAACTAGGCTGCCTCCAAATGCAGGCATGGGGTCTCTAGGAGAATTTAATAGCCATTTATGCTAGTGGTTTTAACTGGCTACTTCAAGTGTGGGTTTATCACCAGAAAGTAAGAACTAGTACTTGATAAGGAGTAGGAAAAAAGGGGACTTATGGCGGAGGCATTTCAGCCCGGTGAAACTGTGAAGCTCTTCTACTTTCCTCTACTTTTTGAAACTTTATTTTTATTGTTTACACTGTTACAGATGTACCCATTTTCCCTGCCTTTGCCCACCTCCCTACCCTGGCCCTCTCTTCCCTCAGGCCATCACCACACTGACTGCTGTCTGTGTCCATGGACTATGCATATCTGCTCTTTGGCTAATCCCTTCACCTTCTTTCTTGCTGTTCCCCTCAACTCTCCTCCCCTCTGACAGCTTAAGGAGTTTAGGAAAGAGGTGTGGCAGTCTCAGTTGGGAGCAAAGGCGAGGGTGCTATGAGGAGACAGTAAACAGGATAGGAATTTAAATTGGAACCATTGTGTTTGCTTTCCTTCCAGTGATAAATTTTCCTGGTTAGCTCTTGATATCTATGAAAAACAGCCCTTTTTCCCAAGCAGACATTTCCTGCCCCACCTCCTAGATAGAATTGAGAAAGGAGGTGACTGCTCTAATGATTTTTCAATTGTGTAAACAGTATGACCCCCTTTACCAGTTGAGATGCAGTTTTTGAAAAGTGTTCCAGTTCATCACTGAAGCCCTCACATGCCATTACGACATAGTTACCTCTCCAACCCTTTTGTCCCCAAGAATCCTGAGGAATTATTCGGTCCAAAAAAGGTTAGTGGACAGAGGGAGCAGAATATTGGTATAGTTCACTATCAAGGTACCTTGGATTTGGTCCTCATGCTGCCATGGGCAAAAACTTGTTCCATCGTGTCCTCTCATCAGTTTCTCAGGTGTCTGCACTTGACTTAGAATGTTGTGCTTGCATAGAATCCAATGTTATAACTTTCTTGTTTCACATGCATGTCTAACCACTATTCTCAGTACTGCAAGCACTGTACTGGAGTGGTTGGGCCCTGGGGATTTCAACTTTAGCAACACACTAAGCCTATACTTGCTCTTGCCGCAACTTTACTTCCATTTTGGGGGTGCTTGGTATTGTTTTGTTTTGTCATCAGATCTTGGTCAGGGCATTGAAAATCCATCATGACAAATCTCTTAAGTTCATTCCTAGGAATCGGCTGAATTTCTTTTCTTTTCTTTTCTTTTTTTTAATATTTTATTTATTATTTTTAGAGAGAGGGCAAGGGAGAGAGGCAGAGAGGGAGGGAAGCATCAATGTATGGCTGCCTTTCACTTGCCTCCAGCTACGGACCTGGCTGGAGACCTGGCTTGCAACCTGGTTATGTGCCCTGGCTGGGAGTCAAACCAGTGACCTTTAGGTTTGCAGGTCGGTGCCCCATCCACTGTGCCACCAGCCAGGGCCACTCTGCTGAATTTGTTATATAAATTGATTTACTTCTGCCCCAGAGACATTCATTCATCCATTTACTTAAGAAATGTTTATTGAATACCTACTATATCCCAGTCATTTCAATAAGCACTGCACAAATATTAATGAATAAAACGGGTAGGATCTCTGACATCATGGATCATATAATCCAATGGGAAGAGAAAAAGTAAGCAATAAGCTTACTTTAATATGTACATATTAAATTGTTGTGATTAGGGCCCTGGCCGATGGCACAGTGGATAAAGCACCAGCCTGTGAACCTAAAGGTTGCTGGTTTGATTCCCCAGCCAGGGCACATAACCAGGTTGCAAGCCAGGTCTCTAGCCAGCTCTGTAGATGGAGGTAGGTGAAAGGCAACCATACATTGATGTGTCTCTCCTCTGCCTCTCTCCCTTCCTCTCTCTCTCAAAAATAATAAAAATCTTTAAAAAATTTGTTGTGATTAGTGTTGTGAACAAAATGAAGGCAAAGTGGAGACTACTCAGTATAGTTAGGGAAGGAATATTACAGGAGGCAATATTTAAGCCTCCAGCCCAAGAAAGACACAAAGCCAGTCTTGAGGACTCAGAGGACAGAAGGAATGGTAATATAAGAACCTTTCAATGGGAAAACATTTGGAATACAGGCAGTCCTTCTGTCACACAGTCCCAATATGCAGGAATTTCAATTACTACAGTTTAGTTAAATAAGTCCTATCTTTGGAGTGCACAATTCAACTTTCAGTTGTCACAGTATATTAAATCTGAGTAGTTGCATAAAGTAAAATCATTGCTAGCTCTTCAGTTCACAAATCACTATGTAAATAACAGATGTGCATCACGATCAGTGACCAATCACATTCCTTCTTTCAAAGTCTGTTGGTTATTGCTCGCTGTACATCTGTTATTCAGTTTACATACATACAGCAAAAAGCATCGTTGTGCTGCCTACTTTTCTCCCAGTGATAAATTCATGTGGCACTTTATGAAAACGGATAATAGAAAGAGGAAATTGTCTGACATATGAAACTGCAACAGAGAAATGAAAAATAGCACTGGCAGTTAAATTTGAATCAAATGTTAATGTATTTATGAAAGAACTAGCCGACTGTTTGAGAGGCTCTAGATATACAGCCAGAGGCACTTGGTGAAGACAAACTTAGTGACATAAGTGACGAAAGTGGTTGTGACAAAAAGTATGAAAATGTTCCAAAGGAAGTGTTATCAGCAAAACACCTCACATGAAAGGAATTCTCAGAGATATTTCACAACATTGAAAATGCAAAGAATAAAATGTTAGATGTTGATTCAAACTTAGAAAAGGCTATGACAATTCACCAAAGCATAGAAAGGACACTTGCTCAGTATCTTAAGTTATAAGAGAAGGAGATGGCGTGCATTATTGAAACTACTCATGACGGTTCTTACAGAAAGAAAAAAAGAAGCACTATAATTCTCAATGTTTCTAATGTTTTAAATTACAGTGTACTACATATACATCAGTTTTACTATATGTTTAATTTCTTCATGTACTTATACTTACAATAAAAGGTCTCTCAATGTTTTGACAAAGTTTTAAAAGTCACAATAATTGTAATTTTCCCATCGATTATTCAGATTTAATGGTTATTTACAGTCTCACACTACCACTCAAAGCCAGAACTGTCTGAAAAAAATGGCATATCTGCTAATATTTATTGAAGGTCCAATTCCAGTGCAACAAGAGGGCAACATTATCAACAGCTCCATGTGGGGACTAGAGTCACAAAGAGATAGTCTTCTGGCCACTTCTGATCTAAGAAAAATAATTTGAAATTAAGTTTCCATTGCTAGATAAATTTGAAAATGAAAGGTCTAGACAAAAAGGAACATGGATGCAGGATGTTTGTGTCTTCTTCCTACATTTAAACTCAAATCTCAATGCAGAAATTAAAAGAGCAGCATCTCATAATGTGATCTCAACAGCAGAACATTAACCTTAACCTTAAAATGAACTCTAACCACATCTCCAATTTAAAAACTTCTTGAAAAGTATAAGGAAAAAATTGAGAAAACCTCTATTTGTGTTCTATTAGGGTAGTAAGAGCTGGACGTTGGAGCTTTTAAAAAAAATTATTTATTAATGAGAGAGACAGGGATCAATATTTATGCATTTACTGGTTGACTCCTATATGTGCTCTGACCAAAGATGGAACCAGCATGCAACCTTGGTATCAGAACAATGCTCCAACCAACTAAGCTACCAGGCCAGGGCAAAGTTGTAGCTTTCTTGAAGTAGTTAAAGGTGTTGTTGGGTCTTCTCTTTCACCATTATTTCTGATTTCCTTGCATGGAAAAAGGAGAAAATAGTTTCGTTTCTTGCAAAATTTTCACTTCTATTTTTTTTCTCTGCGATTCAGAAAACAAAACAAAACAACAACAACACCAATTTTAAGATCTAAATATTTTCTTAAATGAAACATATAGTCCTCTCATTAGTTAGAAGGGAGTAGATACAACAAAACCCTATAGGGACTGAGATTGGAGGAGGGTACTGAATCTTTTAAGTGTAGCAATTTGTCTACTCAGATTTTTGGGGCTCCAAAATAACCAGGAAAATATTGCTTGAGTTCTAGGAAAAAAAATAAAGCCTCATAATTTTAGCTCATTTCCTGTTGTTCATAGATGGGAGCTCAACAGCTATAGTGATGTTTCCCCAAATTTCTTGAATCCTGGGGAGCAAGGCTTTCCAGAAAAAATTTTCCCTCTTTTAAAATAATATTGGAAGAAGTGCTAAGTCAAGAAATATTCATGTATTATTGTAAGATAAAGAGTCAAGAGCATTTATCTTCTATGATTTTATGTTGCTTGGCCTTTATTCCAGAAGAAAAAATATTTTCAAAACTGCCATAAATGTGAATTGGGGAAGATGAAGTTGCCATGCTTCTATTCCAGTCCAGGCATGTAAAACCTGTTTACAGATTCTCAGGAAACAAATCCAGTTGACCCTAAAAATGCATGCATCAGTCAAATAGTTTACTTCTCAACAATATCAGTACTTGTATAGTCTGAGTATTGTTTAATATTACCATTAACTGATGTTATCAGAACCCATACACATAACCTAAATATGTAAAAACAAATTTCCTGCCTAATGCCATGTCTCTGAAGTTAGTAAATTGCTGAATACTACTGTCCAGATCTTAGACACATTTTCATAAGCTTTTTCATAGGATGCTCATAGAAGAAAGAAAGTGAGGGTCTGTTCTTTAACCAGCAAAATATTTTTCATATTTACAAGTTATTTTTCTTAGTAAAAACTTTTTATTTTTCATTTATTTTTATTTATGTCTTATTATGTACATTATCCTTAAGGATACTAACATACTGTATAATGTAAACTAATATAAGGTGTCTGGAGAATATATGAATCACATCTATTATTTATTTATTTATTATTTTTAGAGAGAGGGGAAGGGAGAGAGGCAGAGAGGGAGAGAGACATCAATGTATGGTTGAATCACATATTTTAAAAGTTAAAAAATGATTCATCTTTGAAATAGGAATGTTAACCAAAATTTTGATTCACATATAAGATGAAAACACTGCTTTCTATTGGAGTTGAATATATCATTAGTACTTTCTATTAAATCAGTCAATCAACTATTAGCCAACTAACCCCCAAACCATCATTATGAAAGTTCGTTTCCTTAATAACTAGAATCTTTGAAGGGCTTAATTTCACAAAAGGTCTACTGAAAGTATCCACTCACCCACTGAACGCTAAATGAACAAATCAAATCTGCCAGAAAGTTGGATATTTAGAGAAACATTTATTTGTTTAAAGCTATTTGATATCATGCAGTAGAAACAATAAATTGAATGAATTTATGATTTTCCTTCCTATCATCTTATCATCATCACTGCAAAAGACACACATAAATCCCTCCAGAGACTATCTCAAGCAGCCCAAACTCTTTTTTCTTTTTAATTTTATTGTTGTTGTATTACATCCATCCCCTTTTTGCTCCCCTCTGTCCTCCTCCCCACCCACCCATTTCCCCCAAAGTCAATCCCACCTGTTGTCCATGTCCATGGTTCCTTTATACTAGGTTCTTTCTTAGGCTGGAATTTAAGCATGATCATTTTGTGAGTTATTCCACTCCTAGTAAAATTAATGTTCAATACATGTGGTAAACCACAATTTGTCCTTGGCTATTTGTAATTTCTAATGATATATAGTACTAATTATTGTTAAGTAGAAATAACAATGGGAATACTGAAAGAATAAGTGCTGTCCATTTTATATACTGACCATCCCAAATAATTATTATCATCATAATGTAACAGAATGTTAAAATGGGACTCTTTCTGTCTCAGTTTCTGGCCAGGCTCACTAGGTGATGATTCTTCCCTCATTCCAAAGTAAAATGACAGATCACTAATATAGGATTTGCAAAGAATATACATAAGAGTTACTTTTGCAAGCCCTGGCTGGTGTTGCTCAGTGGATAGGTGCCGGCCTGTGAACCTAAAAGTCACTGGTTCGATTCCCCAGCCAGGGCACATAACCAGGTAGTAAAGCCAGGTCTCCAGCCAGGCCTGTAGCTGGAGGCAGGTGAAAGGCAATCATATGTTGATGTTTTGTTCACTTTCTTCCTCCCTCCCTGCCCCTCCCTCTAAAAAATAATGAATAAAACAATCTTAAAAAAAATAGAGCTACTAGGGAGGGGGACAGAGGGGAGCAAAAAGGGGATGGATGTAATACAACAACAATAAAATTTTTTAAAAAAAGAGCTACTTTTGCAATCCATTTGTGACTTCCTGCAGCTTCTAAAATGTATGAAGAAACCTAGAAGCAGGTAATAGATTAGAAGAGCATTTTTGAAGTGTGTGATGCATCCCACATAGCAGGGCACTCTTTCTGTATCTGAACAGTGGCTCCAATGGCACCAATCAATGGGAGAGCTTGGGGACACAGTACACTAATTTCAGGCCTATACTTGGGAAATCTAAAGTAAGAGGGACTGAATGGCTAGCTGTGTTTATGGCAAAACAAAAGAAGAGTCTGTACTGGTGTGGACCTGACTCTTGTAAGAGTGTAGGACATGAAGGACTTCTTATGGACCAATATGGAATACCAAGAGACCTAGCATGGTATTGTTTCACATCAGGACCAAGAAATCTGCCGAAGGGGTGGGAAGATCTCAGCAAGAAGAGTCTGGAAGTAAACCTCTTGGATGGCAGAGGAGATGTAATTGTCTGCTATCAAGGACTGCTGTGAGACAGTCCTAGTGATGAGAGAGTACTCCAAGGGACCCTGAAAAGCACCCCCTGAAAGAAAGTGTCAGACCCAAAAACCTACACCAGTGTTAGATTGCTAGAATTGAGCCAAGAGTTTGGCTGGCCCTTAACTCCTCATCTTTCCTTGGCTTTTCATGGATGAACTGATGACAGGGAATCATAGGAAACAGCTTATGGTTCCTCTTCCACCTATAGAAGAGGCCAGCTTGAATTAGGCTTGAGCTAGAAGGAAAGAGGTATTATTAACTTGCAATACATTTCTTAAAGTTGAAAAATCATTCTTATTACTACACATCATTTTACTGAGACCCTTTGAGGGAACAGAGCAAGCAGAGGACTTCTTTCCCCCCTGAAAGTTACTACAAAAGCCACCAGGTCGATTGTATTTGGCCAGGGACAAATAAAAAGAACAAATCTTAAAGAATGGATTTGAAGGGCAGTAGGGGAAAAAAGAATGACATTGTTTTCTACTGTGTATGTACATTATGAATTCTGATTGAACAATCTAATGATTTCAATAATAATAGCTAAAAATTATCAAATGATTATTATATGCCAGACGCTGCCTGATTTCCATGTATTAAATCATTTCCAACAACAAAACCTAAGAGGTTAAGTGACTCAAACTTGCACACCTAGTAAGTGGCAAAGCCACTGATATGGCTATTTGCCTCAAATAAGAATTCAATTACTTTCTTCAAATTCTTTTATCTCAACAACCAAAATACAGAATATCTAAAATGTCAACCACAGCCATATTAATTTCAATGCATTAGTACTTTGCAGAGACACATGAAGCTACATGTGTAAATCACTGTTTTGTTTCAAGAATAAAACAATGAACCACCACAGTGCATGAATTTTTTTCTTAAATATATCTTTCTCTTCTTCCTTCTTCTTCTTCCTCCCCTTCTTCTTCTTCTTCTTCTTTTTGTCTTTGTAGATGTGGACAACCACTACAAAATAAAGTACAGCTGAAGGGCCGTGACCTACTCACTCTAAAGGACTTTACAGGAGAAGAAATTAAGTATATGCTATGGCTATCAGCAGATTTGAAATTTAGGATAAAACAGAAAGGGGAGGTATGTAGCATTTTATTTTATTTTATTTTTAGGGTTTTATTTATTATTTTTAAAGGGAGGGGAAGTGAAAGAGGAAGAAAGGGAGAGAAACATCAATGTATGGTTGCCTTTCATCTGCCTCCAGTTGGGGACCTGGCTGGAGACCTGACTTGCAACCTAGGTATGTACCCTAACTGGGAATCAAACCAGTGACCCTTGGATTCACAGGTTGATGCTCAATCCACTGAGCCACACCGGCCAGGGCAGCATTTTCATCTTACCTTCCATTATTTCCAAACAGCTTTTAAAAATACAACCTTACAAAGAAAGAGGGAAAGAGGAATATTAAAATTCATAAACAATGCCAAGAAATGAAACCACACAGTCAAGGTAATTGATTATCACTGAGTATACAAGCATATAAAAAGCATAAAAATAAGGTTCTCAATGACAAGTCATTTTTTTTTTCATTGCACTTCTTTCATGTGGAATGTTGAAATTTATTATTATCTGAATCAGAACCTAAAGAATCATGCTCTAGCAAAATTTAATTTTTATACTTCCTTTTTCTGTGTGTTTTCTATCAAGTTAAACATAAGGGTGATATATATTTTTTCTAGCTACAAATTTCAATTCTGAATGCATATCAGATCATTAGGATAATGTCCAAAAATTTACAATGATGTGACAATGTTTTAAAATTTTAGATTAGGAAAAAATTAAATGGTAACCAAGGAGGAGAAAAGATGAGATATGGGCCCTGGCTGGTGGCACAATGGATGAGGCACTGGCTTGTGAACCCTAAGGTCACTGGTTCGATTCCCAGCCAGGGCACATAACCAGGTGGCAAGCCAGGTCTCCAGCCAGGTCCGTAGCAGGAGGCAGGTGAAAGGCAATCACACATTGATGTCTCTCTCCCTCTCTGTCTTTTTCTCTTCCCATCTCTCTAAAAATAATAAATAAAATATTTTTTAAAAAGATGGGATATGGTGCTTAGCTGTAATCATTATTCAGCATTTTAAGCAATTTATATTTGCAACACTATTAATGCAGTGGCTTCATTTAGACTGATTGTGAAAGCATTTTCATATTCCAAGCTGGTTTAAAAGCTTTTTTGAAAAGTTGGTTTCACAAACAATACAGAACCAGATACATGAATACAGTGAATAGAGTTTCATTGGGAAGGGGGAGTGGGGAGGAAGAGGCAAAGAAGGGGAGCAGTTTAGTCAAGAAACTAGCATGAAAGAACCATGGACATGGACAACAAGTGGGATTGATTCTGGGGCAGGGGAGTGGGTGGGTGGGGAAGGGGACAGAGGGGAGTAAAAAGGGGATGGATATAATACAACAACAATAAAATTAAATTAAAAAAAAAAGTTGCTTTCAGGTTGAGAAAGTTTTACACAACCTTGATTTTCTAATCTAGTTCATGAGTTCTTCAAGTTCCAATGAACATACTGAAAACAGAATGGTTCCAACTGTTATGTATGGTATTCCTTTAGAAGATCTGAAATCCCAGGCCTTTGTTCTTTACATTGTGTGTGAGAATGTTTAACTAGAAGGAAGCTGTTCCAGAGTTCATCCTATCAGGAAAGTCCATCTATAGAAAAGGAAGGAGGAAGAGCCCCTCCCACACCAAACTCTCCAGATTGTTTTCCCAAGACTTTCAGAAAGAATGCCTTTGCAGTCCCACAAAGATGCATAATGAAAATGTAGCTGACACTCTAAAGCTTCATCTTTAGGAGTCTTAGTGCCTCATGTTGTGACAGGGTAGCATGCACCTAGCTGAAAAAACATTTCTGAACCAAGCACCTTCCAGGTCATTGAATGCTAATGGGGACTTAACATGGATTTAAGTAAGAAGATGATTCTTGTGCAAAATATTAATATACTTTGAAACAAGTATCCTAGCTGAACCCAAAACAACTAATAATACTTTCTAATTACATGTCAACAATCTGTGGGAGTTCCTATTCCCTTTTCCCGCTTGTATAGAAAATAAAAACAAAACAAAATTACTTTAACTTTACTATTTAGTAACATTTGGAATACTTATTTGGAAGCAGTGATCAATTATTCTATATTTTTGATTATGTAAAGAATAAATTTTGAAACATAATCCTTGATGTTGGATATTTTTTATCTTAATTGTATTCTTGTTCTTAATTTTCAGTATTTGCCTTTATTGCAAGGCAAATCTTTAGGCATGATTTTTGAAAAAAGAAGTACTCGAACAAGATTGTCCACAGAAACAGGTGAGTCAATCGACAATCTCATCCTTGTGTAGAAGGAGGAGCCAGAGGGTGAAGACCTGGAAGGAGTAGCCCAGTGTGAGGTGGAGAGGTAGCTGTCTTTTTTCCCTAGCAACCACAGAGGGGAAATATCGTCTCTGGGAGCAGTAGTGCGAGCTTCCAAATGCTCTTTCCAATTCTCATGGAAGCTGAAAGCAGAAAGATTAGCTTCATCTGTAGGAATTCAATGACAACTTGAGTAGAAGTCCCAAGTAGCACTTAATGTTAAGTACAAATGCAAGTAGGCACAAATTCTCATGCTTCAAACTCATGTGGTCAAGAAATGGGTATTTTTCTGACATGTAAAGCACTTTTTCTTATTTGTACCTATTTTGCTGGTTGGTGGAATCCTAATCTCTGCTATATTAGACAATCTCATCATTCCAGAATTTGATTTATCAATTTAGAGTCACCTTATCCCTTACATTACAGTCGTGGTTAAGTCCTAGAGAGTATATAAATGTCAAGACATTTAGGGCAGTGGGTATCTGGTCATCAAAGTTCAATGCTGGATAGAGTCTGCTGGGGTTTCTGTATCTCCACTAGATCTTGGCTCTCTCCCATTCGCTGTGGAATTTGCTTCACACTGATCACAAGACCTAAAGTATGTCTTAGTTTGGCTATCTCAATCTCTTGGCAGCTCTCCATGATGCACTGGGCACAGAGATATTACAAGACTCTCTCTACTATATCATTCCTTCCTCATACTGGATTCCAGGGAGTTCTACATTTGTTACCTCTTAGAGCTCTGTCTTCAAAGCACAACAAAGGTGTTCATGTCTCTGGAGTTCCTCAAACTTTTCTAAAATGTTCATTAGGGTCTCCAACCTGAAGTACTTGGCCTGGGGTACAGACAGGAGTTTACAGTGTCAAAGGTCCACTGATTTCTATTTCTTTCTTGCTCCTCTTCTTCCCCTTCCATTTCCCAGTAATAGAGTAGGAGAAAAAAATCACTCTGTCCATGTATTCTTTCAAATCTATTATTTGTAGCTGGAATCCTAGGCTGTTAAAACAAAAAATTTCTTTTTTCTCAAATGATTACCTCTGTACTAAGTTTCAAAGTCTATTCTGAAACTTGTAAGCCATACATTGCTTCTTTTCTTTCTCTCTGCATTTCTGTTCTGACCTTCATGAATAAACGATATGACTGCCCAAATGGGCAAATGGATAGAATCGAGGAGGAAATGCCATAAACAGAACACACTGGTTGATTTTTGAAATAGCTTATCCCACTTACAAGCATCAGAGCTTTCTAGGGCTTAGAAGCAAACAACCATTTTGTGCCATTCTTGCCTTGTAACGATCAGTAATGAAGTTATCAAATACATAACAAAGTGAAGTTCAGAAGGATTAATTGACTTCCTAAGTTCACTCAATTAATACAAAAGCACCAGGATTCAGATGCCAAGTTCACTGTTCTTATTAATGCACTCCCATTGTCTCCTGAAAGAAGGAAGGAGAAAGAAGGGAAACATATAAGGTGTCACCTAATCTTTAGTCATAGAACACAGATGAGAACATTTTGCTCTTTAAAGCTGGCTCCCTTAAGAGATCAAATGTACAACTGCCATTAACTAAAGAAAACATAAATATTATATAAACCAGTTAGTAATTCTCAAATTCTGCATCCTTTCAACATGTGTCTTCCATGAGCTGGGCAGAGTTTCATTTTATCATTTTTATCGTTATATGAAGAATGTTATTTTTTGAAGTTATCAAAAGAATTAATACATAGAAATTTCTCAATTTTAAGTTTCTAAAATCTAATTCTTTTTAGTTGATGGTGCTTTCTACCACTTTTCTCTGTTCAGGTTATTTTTGCTATTTAATATCCCTGAATAAGTGATCAGTTTTACTGTTCACATATAATGGGGATGTTAAGCTATTAATAAAACCAAGAATGACTGTTTAATAAGCTTTTGGGTACAGACCTTGTGTCAAGTACTCTACATTAATTACATGGATTATCACTTAATCCTTATGACAAGTATATAAAAGTGAGACCATTGAGGGAAAACAGGCTAAAACAAGTTCCACAAATAGCCCACAGACGCATAGCTAATAAATGGCAGATGGAGGATTGGAAGATGTAAAATGTATTTTGTCAGCGTCTTTAATTTAGACATGTGATAATTATGTTTTCTTCCAGGAAAATTGCTTCTACAGGTGGCAGTAAGCATTTGCTAAATGATGGCTGCCTGTAAAGAAGGGGTCTGCAAACTGCACAAAACTGCAAACTGTAGTAACAACAGATACATGAGAAAAGGAAGATAAGATCATAAAAAGTTACGGTTCGCAGAGCATCCATTATGATCCTCAAAAAACCCTCCGGGTTCTAATTGCATATGGCAGCCTGCAAAGCTTAACACGAGGAGAATCAGAATAAGTAGCTTTCAATGTTTACAGAAATGGTAAACCTCAACCAAGAACATGGTAGGGCTTTTCTGTCATGTATATGTGTATATTAATAGTTGTCCCTTGGCACAATTTTTCATCAACAACCTTTTACTTGGGTACTTAAGATGAAAATAGGATATAATTAAAACTGCATATAACTGTCCTGGATTTGTGCCAGCTTCTAGGATGAGGTGACCCTCAAAGGACAGTCCTTGAGGATTTCATCCCAAGCCCAAGTTGCAGAGATATAGCAGTATTTCTGTGTATCCTCGGGGACAGAATAAAATTTTCCATCCAACTTAACCTATATTAATTACTTATGTAATATCTTTATTAAAGTGTAACACATCTATAGAAAATATACAAATCACTAAGTATATAGTTCAATTAATTCTTTTAAAAATATATTTTATTTATTATTTCCAGAGAGAGGGGGGAAAGGAGAGAGGCAAGAGGGAGAAAAACATCAATGTATGGTTGCCTTTCACCCGCCTCCATCTATGGACCTGGCTGGAGACCTGGCTTGCAACCTGGTTATGTGCCCTGACTGGGGAATCAAACCAGCAACCTTTGGGTTTGTAGGCCGGTGCCTTATCCATTGTGCTACCAGCCAGGGCCAATTGACTCTTATAGTGAACACACCCTTGTAACTAATACCCAGATAGAGAAACAAGACATTAATAGTCATCAGAAGTCCTCCCTTTTATCTCCTTCCAGTTGCTACTACCCCTACCCTAGGGTTACCATTATCTTGGCTTTGAATATTGCAGGTAAGTTTGGCCCCTTTTCAAACATTATATAAATGGAATCACTCAGCATATGCTCCTTTGTGTCTGGCTTATTTTTCTCAGCATTAGGTTTGAGAGATGTATCAATGTCACTCTGTGTAGATTTAGATCTTTTACTCCTCACTCACTCTTTGTTTACGCCTGCCTGGCAAACCGTGTAATTCTCCTGTGTGTTTACTGATGATTAGATTCTTTCATTGCAAGCTAATTGAGCAGATAGACAGATACATTTATTAATCTCGGTAAGTGCAGGAGCTGATAGAAAAATGCACAGAGCATCCTAAGAGATGACTCTTTTCATTATTCAATGTTGGTATTTGACTTTCAAGGTGAAATAGAAGCTGGTGTTTTCTAAGCCATTTCAAATTCATCGCCTTTATGAAGGTGGCAATATAAAAATCATGATACAATTCTGCAGGTAGGAAAATGAAGAACAGAGGCATTAACGACTGCCTTAGTTCTACTAGCAAGAGCCTTCAGAGCTCTCAGGCTTCCAATGCATGAATTCTTTTATAACCCCTTCTTCCAAAGCTTTCAGGGCTCTGTGAAAAAAAAAAAAAAAAAAAGAGCAAAGTAAGATATACTATTATTTTCCCTGACATAAATTAAGATATTAAGAGAAGAAACCCTTTGCTCGAAAATATCTGATATGAATGCATAAACAAATGAAACAGATAAAAGCAGACTTCTCTGGATGAAGGGAGAAGAAAGAGTAGAGACCTGTCCCTCCGCCCTCCTCTCCTCAGCAATGGCAGCTGCTGGTGTTTTCTCAAAAGCTCTGACACTGTTCTGAAAGAGTTACTGCCACCCAGGTTTGATAAACGGGTGAATACTTGACCTGTGCTATTGGCATGAAATCTATGGCTTCTTTCTCATCAGTGACTAAACTGCAGAGGGAAATTCCTTTTCAGAGGCTGAAGGTTTTGACTCCTATTTCTTAACATTTTCTGTAACCTGTCTTCCTCCCCCTACCTCCTAAGTCCAGGCATGATGTGCCTCTTCTTTATAGCACATAGAGGCGAATGAGAAGGTAACAATTTAATCCTGGGTTAAAGCCAAATGACTTTTAGTTAAAGTAAGACTGACTTGGAATGTATTTGCCGGGGTGGGGGGGGTGTCTTTTTTTTCATTTTTTCTTTTTTTTTTTTTTTCACTTTTTTAAAAGGTTTTATTTATTGTTTTTTAGAGAGAGTGGAAGGGAGAGAAGCAGAGAGGGAGAGAGACATCAATGTATGGTTGCCTTTCACCTGCCTCCAACTATGGACCTGGTTGGAGAGCTGGTTGCCCTGGCTGAGAATTGAACCAGTGATTTTTGGGTTCATAGGCTGGTGCCTTATCCACTATGCCACTAGCCAGGCTGCCAGGGGGTCTTAACCTTAGAGTGAAACATTCTTCCATACTATCCAACCCTCAATGACATTCATCCCTATGCTGGACACAGAGTAGGTACACAATAAATACTTTCTTAATTAATTTTCAGTGTTCATATTTATTTAAGTAACTTTCCCAGTTTATAAACAGATGAAGTAATCAGAAAGGGTGATTAGTGATTGTAATCATCACTAAATCATGTTAGCTCACTTCACACGTGATACGACATTCTGTTCTTTCTCTAAACAAAATTAGATGCTCACAAGTGAAAAGAATGGGTCCCCTCTCCAGAATCAAAATCCCTTCTAACTTCATTTAACAAGTGTTTATCGAGCACTTACTGTGTACCAGTGTTTATTCTAGGTTCTTGAGAGTGATGCCTGAGTGAAAATCCCTGCCTCCATGGTGCCAGTTCTTAATAATTGGGTTACCTACTTTAGTTCTTTTTTTTTCAAAATTCTTTTTGTGTTCTTTTTCTTTTATTATAGGTTTTGCACTTCTGGGAGGTCACCCTTGTTTTCTTACCACACAAGATATTCACTTGGGTGTGAATGAAAGTCTCACGGACACTGCCCGGTTTGTAAATCTTCTTCTCTTCAAAGCCTATTCCAAAATTGATGGATACAGCTCAGAAACAAAGTAGAGGGTCTGTCTCAAAAAGGATCAGCCACGCAAACTGTTTTAATTATATTGACAGTGGCTTGATACTTTTGGGACACACCTCGTATGCTTTTCTTTTGATAATGTTTCTTTTTTCTTTCTTTTTTTTTCTCTTAGTGTCCTATGTGCTGTTGTCTGTTTTCCTTCTTTTCCTCTTCACTTGATGTTCTAAATAACTTTACTTCACCTTCTGGCCACTTTCTGTGAATTAAGAGAATTTTTTTTTTTCCTTAGCAGTTTGAAGAGGTTTCTGATTATAAAGCTTCAGATTTAGGGACATTTAGGAATCATGATGCATGACTCTTACATTTTACAATTGAAGAAATAGAGGTCCAGGAAAATTGACATGTTCAATTCCTCATAACTAGTTAACATTGAAGGGGGAAATGATATTAATAGGTAATAGTTTTTGAACATTTATTATGTGTCAGCATTGTTCTAACTCATTTAATCCTGATAACAACCCAAACAGATTGGCAAAAAAAAAAAAAAAAAAAGAATCAACTTAATTAGGGGCATACTAACTACTATAACACAAAATCTCAAAATGCCAATGGCTTAACAAGGTGCAAATGGTCCTGGTTTGTAAGATGGAAGAGCTGACTATTTACATGGCCACTGAGAGACTCTGGATGAAAGTGGCTTTACTGTTTTGAACATGTAGCCTCTAAGGTCACCATGGGTGTCATCCAGCCAGCAGCTAGGGGAAGAGAACATGGAGAGGGGATACTTGCTTCAAAGCTGCCTTAGCAAAGAAGTGACAGAATCACTTGCACCCACAAGTTCTAGTAGCTCACCCCTACCCAGATGAAAATGGATGTGGGAAAAGGCTTGTAACAATCATATTATACCTAAAGATTGAAACATAGGTCCCCTGAGTTCCCATGCAATACTCTCACCCTATGTCATGCCTGGTTGAGAAATACAGAGACAATATCTTTGTCTAGATATTCTACTCTTGATATGGAAGACTAATGATTGGTTGTTTTTTCTTTTTCCTGAAAATGATGCACCATAAAGCAACTCCTTGTAGATACTCTCTGCTTTTTATGGCAGCTACTCTAGTATATACTAAAGGAACCACTTCATTTGAATTGCTGAAAAGATTTGAAATAACTCAACTTTAAACCTTTTGGTTACATTATTTCAGATGAGACAATGTTAGTATGGAGAAGTGTTGGACAAAAAGTAAATAAACATAAATGAGTTTTCCTTCCAAACATGCTGCCACTGACTGGAATTATATTTACCTAGTAACTCTTCTTTCACAAAAGTGAAGTATACTTTATTCAAGAGCAAATACTATAAGCCAGTCAAGAAATGAAGCCAGGGAAACAGCCAGAATACAGTTTCAGTGGGGATCCTCCATATAGGACCAAGAGAATGGTGAATGAGTCTTTGGGAACCAGTTGTTGGAGAAGGGTACACTAGGAGGAATAGATGAGAATTCAATAAATAGTTAAGAAGGGCAGATTGGCAGTCAGAAAGAGGTCAGGGCCTAGAAATCAGTGGATTGGGCAGGACCCCAAAAGCAAGAAAAAAATTAGCCAAGCATGGCTTGAAAGCTGAATATATACATGTTCTTTCTGTGCTTGCTCGCCACACAATTCCCATTGCAAGTCCTTAGTTGGAGGAGCTCTACCCAGATACTGAGAAAAGCAATCTGCTCACAAGTTCCAGCATTACTGGGACCTTTTAGTCCACATATATAATTAGATCCATTGCTTCATACATGGATACATGGAATTTGACCGACATAATTCCTTCTGATCATTCTACCTTATCCAAAAGACTCTAAATGAAAATAATAGCTCTTCCTTAAAGGGTATATATACTATGAACCTCTTATACTATTATCTCCAAATCTTTTTAAAAACCTTACAAAGGAAGTAGTATTGGCCCAATTTTATAGATAATGAAACCATGACTCAGACTTAGCAGCTAAGTCAGCATTTAAATCCTGCTATTTTTTTCCCAGGTTATACTGTTTTGATTACTCCTACTGATTCTTCTAAACATCTCCTGAGAGGATCAGTAAAATATATTATGGAGATCATTGTGTTCTGTGTCATGAGGTTCTCAAGACCACCCCTATGTTTGATGGTTCACCAGTAGGATTCACAGGACTCTGCATATAGTCATACTCATGGCTATGATTTATTACAGAGAGTAGACCAACCACAAGCAACAAAGGGAAAAGGCACAGGTAGTGAAGTTCAAGGGAAACCAGGTGCATGCTTCCAAGCGTCTTCTCCCAGTGGATTCACTCAGGACATGCTTAATTCTCTCAATAACAAGTTGTCACAACACACATGAAATGTTGCCAACCAGGGAAGCTCCTTAGAGACTTGGTGCCCAGGGTTTTTACTGAAGGAAGATCACGTAGCATCTTCTGTTTGACATTACCCAAATCCCAGATTCCCAGAAGGAAAGAAGGTGTTTACTTTAAACCACATTGTTTGAAAAACATTTTTTTAGGCACAGTGAGCAACTCTTATCAGTCCTGGAAATGGTGGAAACCCTGTTCAAATCAAAGTTCCCAGATGCCATCCAGAGGCTTCTTACAAGCAGGGCTTTCAAAGGATAGCAATCAGGCCTGCTATGTTAACTCTTTTCTTCATTGCTTGATGACCATAAGCTGAGATCTAATCCAAGCTTTGCCACTTACCTACTCTGTAAACTCCATAGGTGAAAATTTATCTGGATCTTAAAGACTTTTTCTAAAATATGAGGTAATCCTGATCCTTAAGGTTAACTATGCAGTATACTCTGAAATTCAGGCAAATGTACTAGATACAAAAGGGTAGTCCTTAAACAGAGGTGTGTCATAATGTAAACCATATGTAGACAGTTGCAGAGTAATTTGGATTGGGGTAGACATGGGAGGGAGAGAGAAAATTTTTAATTCTGCAGGTTAGGGTTCAGATGGTATCTAGGCATCTATATTTTAATAGGTCTTCAAAGGATTCTGCTGGAAGGGTGGCTGGACCACATTTTGATAGACCCTGCATTGGGAGGTGGTATTGTAACTCTGGGCTCTTGTGCTGTCAATCTATGCTAGTGCATTAGTGAAGGGAATGGTAAAGAAGAGCCAGCTAATAAGCTATTTATATGGTTTCATGATAACTTATTATGAAGGGCACATTGATAGAGGAGACAAAATGATTTCTGATTAGTTATTAAAATATGTATGTATATATTAGAAGAAAGAAAATAAAAGAAGTTTTTATTTTGGGGAGAGGATAGATTAGGTGTTGGGCATATTTCATTAAAGGTTGAACCTCCAAATATAAATAATTAGCCACAGATGATTGGAGGTAAAGACTTTGGGTGAAATTGAAAGCTGGGGAAATGGGAGTATCAGCTTAGTGGTAAAAAATGAGCTGTAGAGTTTCACTGTGGGAGAATAGCAGAAGGGTTCAACCTTGAGGGCAGGAGCAGATAAGGAAGAGCAGGAGGAAATGATCAGGATACAAGGAAAATAAGCTTTGTGCAGTATCATCAGATGAGTCTGTAACGGGAAATGGTAATGTCAGGAAGTGGGGGTAGAGTAGCCATCATGGAAATTTGACTTTCTTTTGTGTAACCTATGACTGCATAATCTGCCAAAATATCCAACAAACACGATATGGCTGAGATCCAGAAATTCAATAAATCTAAATTGAAGAAGACAAGAGAAACCCACTGCCTTTCACAGAAGCAATTGAACAGGGAAAGGAAGGAAGTGAATCTTAATGACATCTACCCTGCCAATATGCATTGTGCAATCCATAGCAATTGCCTTCTTGCTTTTTGTGGAAGTTAAACTTTGTTAAGATGCAGAGATTGGATGATGTTTAAATAACAGTGCTCTCCCTTTCAAATCAAGAGAAAAGTGCACACTTGACAGTGATTGATGGTGTTGCTTTCCCCTCTGGCTGTCTGGCTGTTTGGGGAGCCTGGTGGAATATAAAAATGAGGGCCTATTGGTGAAAGAAGAACCTGGTAGGGGATACAGTGAACGTGGTGACAGGAAAAAAAGAGGCAAACTTGGGCTAGTCTCCTGAAAGCTATTATGTGCAATTTCCAAAGTGACTCTCTGATTTAGGCAAATGATTTAATTATTCATTCATTCAAAAAAATTTATTAATGCCTAGTTTTTCTTCCAGACATTGTTTTAGCCCTGAAGAAAAAGTGCTGATCAAATCAAACAAAAGCCTTGTTTGAGTGGAAATTATATTCTAGATGGAGGAGACTTTCAACAAACAAATAAATGAAGTATGAATAGAGCTGTAGGTTGAAAGAAGTATTACGATAAAGCTTAAAGCAAGGTGATCTGTGGGTAGGGTGAGGACTACTTTAAATTGGATGATCAAGAAAGGCTTCCCCAAGGAGGCAACAGTTATGTTGAGAATTCACTGAAAAGCCATAGCCAGGAATGCAAAGCTGTGGGAAGAGCATCACAGACAGAAAAACAACAACAACAAAAAAAACCTGCTGGTACAAAAGGTAAAGGCAAGCTTGATGTGTTCAGGAACAGAAAAACAGCTAGCAGTATTTTAAAGTTTGCACATAAACACATTTTAAATCCACAGATTAAAAAAAAAAAAAAAAAAAAAAAGCACCCTTACAAGTTGCTCTTGCCACAAAAACCAAAAGAAGAAAACACAATCAGATGAAGGGGTCAAAACTTAAATAGAATGTATTGCTCTTTTCTTTCTAAGACAATAAAACCTGTGCACTCTTCAAAACACTGCGTAACCCGTAACCCGTAACCCTAACCCAAGGGTGCTAGTGGAGAGAGAAGGAGCACTAAGATAAAGCTATGGATGGCTATTGTGGAGTGGCTGGTGTGCCAGGGCTCCCCAAGACCACCCCCAGGTTTGCTGATTCATTAGGACTCACACATGGCTCTCTATTCATGGCTAAGAGTCATTATGTCAAAAGGAACACCAAAGCAAAGTCTGCGAAGGAAAAAGGCACATGGGACCAAGTCCAGGGGAGACCAGGCAAAGGGTCCTCTCCAAGTGGAGACACACAGGATATTTTTAAATCCTCCAGCAATGAGTTTTGACAACACATGTGAAATGTCTACCAGGGAGTCTTTTACTCAGTGCCTAAGATTTTTATTGGGGGCTGGTCACATAGGCATCTTCGGCCTCACATGAATCCAACATTCTAGATTCCTCTAAAAGCAAGCAAGCATTCAGCATAAGCATGTTTATACAGATGGTTTAGGCAGTGAGCCATCCTTATTCATTCTGGGAATGGTGGGAACCCTCCCAAACTCCAAGTTCCCAGAGACTAGCCAACGGCCAACCTTGTAAGCAGACATTTGAAGATAGTCATGTCAGGACTGCTATGATAACTATTTTTTCACAATGGGGCTCTCATCTGTCTTCTGGATTTTTCTAAATGTCCTTTCCCTACATATACTCTAACTGGTAAGGGAGTGTATCCTACACTCACAGGAGGATCGCCTTAAGATTTGAGTTGTGTCCTCAGTTCAGTGTGGTCCCTGTAGGGCTAAACTTTCATCGGATAGAATCAATCATTGCTCATTTCCTTCTTTTGAAAAGTCTTCTAGCAACTCTTTCCCATGCCCTAACATATCAGAAGGCACAAAACATATACATAGATATTTAATTAAATTTGCTTCAGATTTGAGGGTATTTTCAGATGTTGCCAATTCTCTGTGGTTAAGAGTTGGATATTCTATTTGGGGGCTGGTTTTTTCGGATATGACACCAGAAGTGACACCTTAGCATGTTACAGATCACTGATTTTTTGGAAGTTTAAAATCAGATGGAATTTAGGAACAGCACACAGACATTATGACTCCAGTTTCAAGGCTTTCTGTTTCTTCCACAATGATAGCTGTTCACGCCTAACGCTCTGAGTCCACTATTGAAAGGTGCATAATAGCTTCACAGTCATTTTCAGTTTAATACAGTACTTCATAATGCAGCTCCAGGAACCATCTGTATAAAAAGCTCCATATAAAACCAAATAATGTTGTTCTACTCTACTTACTTTCCTTATCCATGTAATTTACTTAGTGATTGCTAAAGTGTGTTCTGTGAATGTAAAACTAGTAGAAAGGAAAATCAGCACAGACCACTGTATTAGTTTTCTAGAGCGACAAATTACCCAAACTTGGCGACTTAAAACAACAGAAATATACTTTCTCACAGTTCTGGAGGCCAGAATTTGAAATGCAATGTGTCAGTAGGGCCATGCTCACTCTGAAGGCTCTAGGGAAGAAAACTTCATTGCTCTTTCCTAATTTCTGGATTTTCTAGCCCTCCTTGGCATTCATTGGCTTATAGATGCAGCACTCCAACCTCTGCCTCCGTCTTCACTTGGGCTTCTTTTTGTATGTCTCTATGGATCCTCTCCTCTTATCAGGATATCAGTCATTGGATTCAGGGTGCGCACTACTCCAGTATGACCTCATCTTTTTTTTTTTTTTTAATTTTATAGTTGTTGTATTACATTCATCCCTTTTTTGCTCCCCTCTGTCCCCCTCCCCACCCACCCTTTCCCCCCAACTCATCTTAACGAATTATGTCTGCAAAGATCCTACTTCCAAACGAGGTCACATTCTGCGTTTTCAGGTGGATATGAATTTACAGGACCTCATTCAACCACTATAAACCACATATGCACATGCTCCTACGACAATATGAAAGGGTTTCAAATCATTGCCATTCTGGTAACTCAAATAATGGAAATTATAGAGGGATTGGAACTCAAGGGAAAGAATGAACTGCTATCATACTGAAAGAAATGTTTTTAAAAACCTATAATACTGTTGCTAAGATATTTATAGCAATGATATTAAAACAATTTTTCTTAGATTTCTTAATAAAATATTTTAAATATTAGCATCTAATGGGAAATATGCACCTAATTAGGTGCATAGTTGGTATCAACTAGGAAATATGGCATCTCCATGATTTATACAGAGGTCACTAAGAAGCTAGCAGGTATGGCAGTTATATGTCTTTGGATAAATGGTAACAAAAGGCAGGCCCTCCCAGCATGAAATATGATATATTCATTGTTTAGAGGCAGTTTGCCATAGTGTAAAGGGCAGGGGCTCTTAAGCAGGATCAAGCTTCAGTTTAATTCACAGCTCCTATGATATTGACCCTGTGGTTTGGACCACTTGCTTCTGAGTCTTAGGTTCCTCGGCTGTAAAATGGAGATAGAAATACTTACCTCAGTGAGTTATATGAGGATAAATGAGATCATGCTTGTGAAGGACAGGCACACAGAAGAAATTCAAGTAACGTTGGTTGACTCACGGATGGCCTAACTATATCTCAGGATAAGCTCTGACTCAATTCTGGCTATCTGTGTGGTCTCTTAGGCAGCTTAAACTGATAGAAAACTAAAATTCCTAAAGCAGTTTCAGTAGGTTATTCTGAATGCCATTAAGCCCGACCCATTTATCTCTGGGTCCTCAAAGATAGGGACTAATATATAAGTCAAAATCACCTGACTATTATAGAAGCCTTTGTGAATAAATTATATATGGAAATTTCATTCAATATTCATGGGCTTCTTCCAACACCAGCCCATGTGAGAGGAGCCCATCTAGGTTTGCTTAAGCCATTATCTTTTTTTCCTCATCACTCCTACATTGCATTGATATGACGAAAATTATAACCTGGGTACAGATACCAGAGTGCTGGAATATTCTCCCTCTAGAGGGAGACTCAGTCAGCAAGTTTATTGCTTTACCAGTTTACATTTGGGATAAAGTCCATGTCTCCTCTAGTGCCTTGGCCTGCATATATATATTACAGGAAACATACTTTTTAATCATTATAAAGTTCTCAATGGTATCATTATGCACAGCGAAAAAATTCCTCCAGCTTTTTGCCAGTCAGCTATTCTACTGATAGATATCACAAATAACAAACTGGAATGGAAGGGGCACACAGTCTTATTGAAGGAAGAATGGGACAAAAGAAAGAATGCATGACAAGACCCTATGATAATATAACTTCTGTTTGCCTTTGCCTTTGTCTTTTGAGACAGATTCACTATGTTCCAATCGTTTAGAAACAACTGAACTCCCTCCAAGAGCATCAGAATTGCTGTGTGATTGTCTGTCTCATCAATATCCACACTTGCTCTTATGATCTGGTCTATCATACTATTGTGTTTTGGTTGTTTGTTTTTTAGTATCTTTTCACTCAACCACAGAGACTCTGCAGCAGGCCTTTCAGGTCTATGAGGGAAGACTTTATGTATGGTGTCTTTTGTATAGCTTTGGGTTTTTTTCTTTTTCTTTTTCTTTTTGGCCTCTGGGTATTTTAGTTAATTCCTTAAAAACTTTGATCGTAAATGAAAGGACAATATGCCAAAGAATAATAGAAACTCAAGGTTGGGAAGGTCTTCATGAATTACTTAGATCAACCTTTTTTTTTTTTTTAATGACTTCATACCATTCCTTTGAAACTGTCCTTGAGCCTGAGTGAAAAAATCTAGCATCAGGACACTCTACATATGGAACTGTCTTGTTCTATTTTATGCAATCTGACCACTTGGGTGAGAGTTGATACAAACTGAGAATTCACTTTTAAATTGAGTTGAAAATGGTCTTGCTATGACACTACTTGCTACTTGCTTGATGTTCTTTTTTTTTTTACTATCTTTAGAAATTTACACATTTTAACATATTTTAAGGTTTTAGTTCATTGTAGTTTTTCTTCCTGATGCTCACATTGTTTCATATTTAGCCAATGAGCTCTGTGTTCAAGTTGGCTACTGGGTCATTTTGACATAACTCTATTAGTCTTCATTAGTTCCCTTGCTTTTCGATATGGCATCATATTCCAAACTCATCTTGTACAATTCTTTACCAAGCTCAAGAATTAGCCATTGCTCTAAGAAGCACTAGTGTATCTTCACTTACTATCAAAAATATATTTTCTTTTGAACAATAAGGTTTTTTATGATTATTTCAATAATACTGCTTTTGGTAGAAACCACTAAAAGACATTTTTAAAATATAGATAGAGCCCTGGCTGGTGGCACAGTGAATAAAGGCACTGGCCTGCAAACCCAAAGGTCGCTGGTTCGATTCCCAGCCAGGGCACATACCAGGTTACAAACCAGGTCTCCAGCCAGGTCTGTAGCTAGAGGCAGTTGAAAGGCAACCATACATTGATGTCTCTTTCCCTCTATGCCTCTCTCCATTCCCCTCTCTGAAAATAAAATCTTAAAATACATAAAAACCACCAATACTGCCATCATCTAGAAATAATCAATGTTAACATTTTATCTCCATTTAAAGTTCTATGCTATGCTTCTCTTTTTTCTAAACAGCAGCAAGAGATGATGGGGCAAAGATCTGACACAGTTTAAACTTTTAAGCAAAACTAAGATGAACAAATTTTTAACTTGTTAATTATTTTTAATCCTAATATTGGCTATTAACTATCTGAAGGATTCCCAGCCAGGGCAACATAACCAGGTTGCAAGCCACGTCTCCAGCCAGGTCTGTGGCTGGAGGCAGGTGAAAGGTAACCATATATTGATGTCTCTCTCTCCCTCTCTGCCTCTCTCCCTTCCCATCTCTTGGAAAAATAATAAATAAAATATTTAAAATAAATAAATAAAAATAAAAAAATAAATATCTGGAGGAAACTGATCTGTGTGACACATTTTAAATTTGGGTACTTTGGATTTTGTAAAAGCTATGGACAGATACCTAACGTCTGCAAAATTTCAGAAATTCACTGGAAGGCAAATAGAACTCTATATATCAACGGGAATGGGAAGAGACCAAATAAAAAGCCATTACGGAGCCAGAGAGCATTTTAAACTTGTCAACTTTTCATTTGTAGCACATATAACATAACGCAGCTCTTATAATGTTTAAAGCAAGGGTTTTAAATTGATGTCGACCTACAGAAAGCTCAGATTACAGTTAACGTGCCTGTAAGTCCAGCTCTATTTGCAGGCTTGACATTTTTTCCAGGGCAAAGTCTTTTTATATTTAATGATGTTTCATAGCCTGAAAGAAGAAAAAATAAGAATGGTGATTTCTCCATGATTGGGATAGACTTTCAATATAAAGTAGAGAGCAACATCATAGGCAAAATAATATGAATTAATGGTCTGCTTAAAGGTCTTTAATATCTGTTTCCCCAAGTGATTCCAATGTGAAGACTACCTGGGAACTGCTCCTCCCCCATCCCACATCACTGATTCACTGATTCACCTTCAGTGGCTGAATGAGGAGGATTGCAGTGGTGCTTTCCATCAAGCTTTGTTGTGATCCCTTTTGCCCATCGATGCTTTAATGTCCAAGGGCTTTTTGTATCTATAGGAATATTCCAAACTCTGTATTTAGTCTTGCAATCCAATATGTTAATTTTATGAAGATGTAAAATATTTAGTATTCCTCTAAAACATAGCGAACATTCCTCAGTGGTTTTTAAAGTGTGCTCCCCAAACCAGCAGCATAAGCAGCACCTGTTAGACATGCAAATTCTTTGGGGCCCCAAACCAGACCTCCTGAATCAGAAACATGGTTGGCTGTATTCTAACAACCTCTCCTGGTGATTCTGATGCATGTTCAAGTTTCAGAATGATTGCTTTAAACACTCATATACCACTTATACAACCAATAAATCAAATACATATTAAATGAACAAAACAAGTTACTTAGCCATTTGAACACTGATTGCAAACTTAATCAAATACTTAACATTTAACTCGATCACAAACCTACCATTTCTGACTTCCTTGAATGCTTTAAACATGTTAAAAAGGGAAAGATACACGTATCACTATGATTACAGAGGTGATTAATATTCAATGACAAAACTGGCATAATGCTGTTAATATCATAGATTTAATATTGTTTTATATTCTTTTCCCTACTTTTATTCTTATTCTTACATGGTCCTGGAATTTAAACTTCCATACACTGCTCGGTTGTCTGGAATTCTGCAAGAGACTGTTTTTATACATTTTCATCATTTATGTTTGTAATTTTACCAGACTAGAAGGGAAAAAATCATCTAGAGGTTAGGAATGCAAGTTAAGTGGATTGCTGACCACTTAAGTTTGATTGCATTTTGGAAACTGGCTGCTATGCTCAAGATGAATTAAACCCAGGCTACTGACCATGAGGCTGAATATATTTTTGTCACATGGTTTACTTTTCAGTTTTATCATAGTCTCTATTTTGAGTTCCTATTGCTGCTTTAACAAATTACTGCAAAATTAGCAACTTAAAACAACACAAATTTACCACCTTACACTTCTGGAGGTCAGAGGTCTAAAAAGTGAGCCCGCAGGGTTGTGTCCTTTCTGGAGACTCCAGAGGACAATCCAATTCCTTTTGTCCTTTCCATCCTCCGGGGGCTGCCTACATCCTTTGGCTCAGGTTTCCATTCCTCCTCCTCCTAAGCCAGCAGCATAGCTAGCATTATCTCTTGTTTCTGACCTGCTGCCTCTCTCTTAATAAGGACTCTTGTAATTACATTGGGCCCATGCCAGGATAATCTCCTTATTGCAAGATCCTTAATTAAATCCCATGGGCAAAATTCTTTTTGCCATGTAAGGTAACATATCCTGGGGTCTGGGGATTAGGACATAGGCATTTTGGGGGAGGGGCATGATCCTGTCTACCATAGCATTCTTATTCCCGTTTTTCATATAAAATTTGAGTTGTCAAAAGAAATTAAAAGATGATGTATTCTTTCACTTTTACTTGTGTTATTCTGTGGCAGTACAAATTGTAATATTTTCATGAAATATTAGCCTGGCCTAATTCATGTATTTTTAAATGTATACCCTTTTTTATTGGTATTGTATTATACTTAGTTGGGTTATCAAGAAGTTTCATTCCTAGAGAGATAGAAAATTGAGTCTGAAAATTTAGATTTCTTCTTCAGGACAGTTAACTAAGTTATTATTTTGTGATACATGGTTATCATGCCTTTCTAATTAGAAATTATATGTGGCAAACTCATGCTAGTTAACTGCTGGACTCCTTACTTCACTGTATCTATGACCACAGATGTTGATGGGGCCTATCCATCTATGTTAGGTTGAAAATGGTATGCATCTATACTTGATGAATAGAAATATACTTTTAAAAACCCACAAAATATCCATATTTATACAGTTATATATAATTACTTTAAATAAATAAATTTAAATGTGCATGGTAATAGTCATCCTTCTTTGATATTAAAATTATATTTTTGTATGTTTTCTTATTGTTACTCTTCCCTTATGAGCATCATGACCTTTTACAAGCATACCTTGTTTCATTTGATGATTTTTATTACTATAAATGATCACAACTTGACAATGAGATTTCCTTGAAGTTGATTCTTTTTTTCTTTCACCACTGGCCCTGCCATTTAAAAAATCTATTTTGTTTCCTAACAACAATAGAGTATTACAATAGAGACCTACACTGTTTTTATCTTATCCAAGTACATGGAATTGGCTAGGCCCTAACAGTTTCTAGAATTTTTTTATAAAACAGTATTAAGACCAAAATCTGGGCACTAGAAATGCTTACAAGTGTTGAGAAGGGACAGATTATAGCTACTGCTGCTTCTACGGGACTGCTGTTGGTGGTGACTGAGATAAAAGGAGAATAGTTATTTTATAAGTGTACAAGATCTCATCCTTTCCAGTAAAACACATCATGTTATCCCTTACTTTTCTTATAGTATGGGATTTCACCAACTGCTAAGAATTTCCTCCTCTACATTGACCCATTGTTCCATCCAACAGCATAGTATCCCCTCTTCCACCATCATCTCTCTCTCTCTCTCTCTCTCCCTCCCTCCCTCCCCCTCTCTCTCTCCCTTTCTCTCTCCTCTCTCCTTTCTCTCTCTATTCTCTAGGACAATGGTTATCAGCCTCATCTTTACATTGGAATAACTTGGGGAGCCTTAAAAATATTGATGTGAATCCCTCACCATTGCTTCTGATTTAACCTTCCAAAGGTCAGAATATGGTATCAGTATTTTTTACAATTCCATAAGTGATACTAATATGCAACTGAGGTGAAGATCTCCGTTCTAGGAGCTGTTAGGCAACCTCAATAAAGCAGACCACAGTGGATAAGGTGCCGGCCTGTGAACCCAAAGGTCGCTGGTTCGATTCCCAGCCAGGGCACATAACCAGGTTGCAAGCCAGGTCTCCAGCCAGGTCCACAGCTGGAGGCGGGTGAAAGGCAACCATACACTGATGCCTCTCTCCCTCTCTTTCTCTCTCCCTTCCCCTCTCTCTGAAAAATAATAAATAAAATGTTTTTTTTTAATAAATAAATAAATAAAGCAGACCAGGTACTCTCTCATGAAATTATACTATAGAGGTTCCAGGGATACTAACTCCACATTATAAACAGGGCAAATAAATGCTTGCCTACCTTTTGGCTCCTTTGCTTGAGAGCTCTTGGGATTGTTCAAGGAAGGGAAGTCAATGCCATTTTTCAATTTTCTTGAAAAACTCATGTGTATAGAGCATCAATTTATCCAACTGGGCTCCTTGCACTCCCTCTTGTAGCCTCATCTTTCTTCACTCTTTCCCAACCTTGCTCTAATTACTTCAAGGTTTTCAAAGACATTGGTTTCCTCATTTATGAGGTTAAGATAATGTTTACATGTGATATATACTAAATCTAGCAAAGCTCAACAACACATTGTAAAGTTCATGAAAACCGTAAGAGGTTGACAGCCCATGGCTTAGCTGTAAGAAACTATAATAGAAGTCAAATTTGTTTTTCTGACTGCAATTCCAGAAAGTCAACTACAATAGTTATTCCAGATTTTGTATCCTACTTGTACATATTTCAATAAGTGATGCATATTTACAGAAGTCCTTCGGGGTCAAATACCCCTCTAACTCGCTCTCTCATAGGATTGTAAGTATCATAAAATTAACAATTCTTCAGAAATAGGGAATTGATGATTGATTATAATTGTAGACTTTATTTGGATATCTACCTCCATCCATGTTACTTTCCCATAATAGAGTTAAAAACCTGCATTCTACAGTATGAAGCATCAGTTTATCTGTACTGGGAAGGAAATTTTTATTAAGATCTTGAAGAAAGAATAAATACTTAAAATTCTTTTAAGATAATAGTCTATGCTTTAGCACAGTGGTTCTCAAAGTTTGGAGGCTTATCTGAGTTACTTGGGAAACTTGATAAAAGTAAAAAGATCCAGACTCTGCCCTATTTTAGGAGCCTGGGCCTCTGTGGTTTAGTCGTTCTTCACTTAGTTATCTTAAAGATTTTATTTATTTATTTTTTAGAGAGAGGAGAAGAGAGGGAGGAAGAGAGAGAGGCAGAAACTTCAGTGTGGCAAGAGGAACATCAATATGCTGCCTACTGGCCCATAAATTTGGAAACTATTGGCTTAGTGCATCCAATGGTTCAGGGTAGCTGATTACTTTAAGGAGGGGACCTTAATGGAAGGTAGTGAGTTATTCATTTTGTAGGATTTGGGATGCCTGTTTGCTCAATGGAACTGGAAAACACTCCCTGCCAATGAGATTATGGACAAAGTTTTCTGTCATTTTTTGAAATTTAGGGGAGGGTGCTGATTAGAGTTTTAAGGAAAAAAAGGATGGCACTTTAAAAAATATGGTGACCCCAATTCCGTCTTTTAGGGAAGTTTCAACTTTGATATACAAACAAATCACCTGAAAATTGTGTTAAAAAGCAGATTCTGATTTTGTAAATCTGAGTGGGGCCTGTGATTCTATAGGTCTAACAGGCCCCCAGGTGGTGCTGATGGCTGTTGATTTGAGGAGCCAGGTGCTAGCTTTGGTTCTCAACCTGGGAAAGTTTTAAAAAACACTGAGCCCTAGGGCCCACCCCTAAAGAGTCTTATTTTTTCATGTAATTAATAGAGATTATGACCTGGGTTTCAAAAGGTTTAAAAACTTTTGAGATAACTTTCATGTACAGCAAAACTGGAAAACCCCTGTCTTAGTCAAACATTAAACATCACCTGTTTTGTAACTGTAAAATGGTTCTTTTATTCACCTCTTTCATGCTATTATATACAATGTGCTTAGATAGTTCAGAGCACTGGTTCACAAATCCTGACCCCTTTACTGATGCCCTGTCATGAGAAGTTTCCATCAGAAGTGGTCAATAAGGAAAATGAAAAATAATATAGTGAATTTTATAAAGCTAAATTAATGTAATTTCAAGAATCATTCCTTGAGATTAGGTCATTCACACCTTTTTTGGTGTCAAAATGTCCTTTTATTAAGTGGAGATACTAACATATTATATTTATCTATGTGCTTGTTTCTCATGCCCTCAATTTACTAAACAAAAAGATGGTGATCTTATGTTGATTTCTTATGTTTTTGAAAATTTCGCTGATCCATGACATCTGAAAATCTGGGAACTATGGGTATGAGAAATCAATGAAAATTTGAAAAAACCTGAATCTAGGAAATATTACAAGAATATAGTTTTTAATCTTTGATTCTCTAATCCGTGGGAGCTAGGATTTTATAAGTGAATTTTATAAGTACCAACAGTTTTCTGTAGGCAAAGTAAATAATATGTCTTAGACATATAAGAGGGACTAATTTTCAAAATATACAGGGTGGGTCAAAAGTAAGCATACAGTTGTTCAAATGGAAAGTAATACAATAATGAAAATAATAATGATGCAAGAATAAACTATGTTTCATGTACTCACAACTCTAAACCTCCTTTTGCCCACCCTGTATATGATAATTAAAATACAAACTTATGAATACCTTACTAAATAATACTAGCTTTCATTTTTTACCATTTTCTTTCGACACAGTAACAATATCTATAATTTTTTTACCTCTTACAAGGAATGAGCCATCATGCTATGCATACTATGCATGTTATATAAAATGCATACTATGCATTTTAACAATAACCCAGTGGGATAGATATTGTTATTATGGCTTTACAGATGAATAAACTAAATTAAAGGCAAATTAAATAGCATGTGCAAGGTCACACAGCTAATAAGTTACAGAGCCAGATTTAGAACTCAAGACTACGGGACACCTTATGATCCTGACTCTATATTTAATGTAACAACTATCATGAAAGGATTTCCAAGTTTTTATTGCCTGGTTATCCAAAGAGCGTATGTAATATAACTCATGAACACAGACAATAATGTGGTGATGGCCAGAGGGAAGAAGGGGCAGAGTTCAGAATGAGGTGGGCAAGGGGGGTAATGGGAACATCTGCAATACTGTCAATAAAAATAAAGGAAAATAAAATTAGAAGAATAGTTCCTTTAAACTAAAATGAATAGATCCTCTGTTCTGAGGGTTTCTCTTAAATATTAAGAAACATAGATTTTAAAATAAAAGGCCATTCTTGCTATTTTAGTAAGGCTGAAGCTTTAGCTGTGGGACCACTATTATTCTGACACATGGAAAGAATTTAAATCTGGGTCCAAGGTTGTCCTTTCAGATTTTTACATCTGAAAATTTGAGGCCATGTGTTGTAATGGTAAGAACATGGACTTCTGAATTAAACTGTTTTGAATATGAGCTTCTCCAACTTCATTAGCTATGATTCAGGGCAAGTTCCATAAGCTCTCTGTGTCTTAGGTCCTTCAGCTATAAAGTAAGAACAACAATATTCATCTTTCTTTGAATTACTTAAATTTGTGGCCATGACTTGATTTGTGTTGTTTTCTTCGTAGATGTGTGTGTGTGTGTGTGTGTGTGTGTGTGTGTGTGTGTGTGTTGTATGATGAACATTTTCTGTCTTTTGCAGAGTTGCTAATAGCTATGCAGAATGCAGGGATAAGGGTTGAATGCCTTCTCAGGCTCAGGCTCTGCTGCAGAGTTCATTGCTGGTTATGTCAGTTTAAATTCACAGGATGGAATTTGACATGCAAGAGATATATTTGGGGAAATTAAGGAGAGAGCAAAGCAGCAGGGAGCACCTTCAAAGGGTGGTGCAGGTCTGACCCTAGTGAGAGTAGAGGGGAAAGGAAAAAGTAGGATAGAAAGAACCTCAACCACAGTGCATCTCTGAGAAATTCTCAGCCAGGCTGATGAGGAGCCCTGCCAAACTACCCAAAAGAAAAATCCCGTGTCAGGTAGAATGGCCCAGCTCTGGTTCCCCCACCATGTTCATTCATTGGTGGGAACAGCCTGGGGAGAGTGGGCCCTTGGCAGGAATGCTGAAGTGGATTCTGAAGGTACAGCAGCTGGGGACTTGGAGTTAATGGCGCTCCTCCCAGAAGATTCTCCCTGGCAAGGCAATGTGTGTGCACCTCCATAGCTGCCACACTGGTACTTTCAGTTTTATCGTGAAAATGTTTATTTGTCTGTAGAATGGTGCAAAATCAAATGAACTACGTGCCAGGTCATTAATATTTCTCTGTATGTTTTGTTTTTGGTCTTTTCCCTTTTAAGTTTATCAACTGCTACTTATAATTCATCTTTATGACTATGAGGCCTACAATTGATTTCTTATCTCTGTAAAAAAAAAAAAAAACTAGTAAAATCCGTGGTCACTGTTTAAAACATCAGTGGGACATCTGCTTCTGTAATGACTACATGTTTGATATTGGCTTTTAAATTTGTGTTGATAAGAAGTTGTAATTTACTGAAAATTATAATTTATCAGCATTTCTTTTTTAAAATTTTTAAAAGATTTTATTTTGTTTTAGAGAGAGGAGAAGGGAGGGAGGGAGAGAGAGAGAGAGAGAGAGAGAGAGAGAGAGAGAGAAAGAAAGAAAGAAAGAAATATCAATGTGTGGTTGCCTCCTGCACAACTCTAACTGGGGTCTGGCCTGCAACCCAGGCATGTGCCCTGACTGGCAATCGAACCAGTGACCCTTTGGTTCACAGGCCAGGGCTTAATCCACTGAGCCACATCAGCCAGGGCATAATTTATCAGTATTTCTTTTTTTAAGATGTTATTATTTTTAGAGAGAAGGGCAGGGAGGGAGGAAGAAAGGAAAAGAAACATCACTGTATGGTTGCCTTTCACCTGCCCCCAGCTAAGGACCCGGCTGGAGACCTGGCTTGCAACCTGGTCATGTGCCCTGACTGAGGAATCAAACCAGCAACCTTTGGGTTCACAGGCCAGCTCCTATCCACTGAGCCACCAGCCAGGGCCAGTGTTTCTTATTACTGTTTAAAATTCTGTATTAAAGAAGGAATTATTAAACATAATTAACTTAAATTATCTTGCTTTGGATTACTGCAGGGTGTTATCTAGCATGACAGATGCAGTGTTGGCTCGAGTGTATAAACAATCAGATCTGGACACCCTTGCTAAAGAAGCATCCATCCCCATCGTCAATGGGCTGTCAGATTCATACCATCCTATCCAGATCCTGGCTGATTACCTCACCCTCCAGGTTGGCTTATTTCCTTGTCTTATATAAAAGCAAAATAAAAAACTAGTTCTTGACTGGCTCTAAAAGGAACTGTTTCAATGATGGTATTGGTGTTTTGTTTTTAAATATTATCTTGGCAAAGAATTATAGCATATGTTTGTATACTAGATATTCAAGGAATAGAGCATATTATAAGAGCCTTTTGTTTTCATCCCAATTCCTAATGTCTAGCTCCTATATTATCCCCTGTTCTTTCTTTCTTTTCTTTTCTTTTCTTTTTTTTTGCTTTCGTGGGCCATATTTAACACAATGGGTGAATAGGGAATGCTGAAACATACAGAAAGGAAAAGCTTATGTAATCCTCCATATATTAGGGGCTGTTTGGCTTGGGTGTGAAGAATGGTGGTGTTTTGCATATTCAAAATGGTCAATTATGAAATTACCTTCTGAGAAGAAGGCTATTTTCCATCATTTCAATAAACTGATTGTTTAAAATTGAAGTTAAGAGCATGCAGAATATATAGCATTGAGGCTCAAATTTAGCCATGTGCGCCAAATTAGGAACTTGAATAACGAACTTTGAAAGATTTATCTTGTTTGTTTTGCCACAGCCAATCTATGTAGTTTTGCCACTGGGAAGGCTGAAGATCATGGTTTCTGTGTCTATGAGTTATTATGAGAAGACAAGGGAAACTGGATAGGTCTATATTATGCCTCATTTGAATAAGCTACATAGAAACGTGGGGTTAAACTCAAAATGAGACTGGTTGGTGATGAGGATATGATTCATGCAGAGAGAGGATGATACAATGGTGTTAAATGCCAAGTGGCTATTAGTGGATATGGCTTTACATAGATGCCAGATAACTTAACACTTTGCCATGGAGCTTTCTCATTAGTAGATTATAAATTCACTGAGGCACAGCAAAATGTCCTATTCATCATATTGTCCCCTGCAGGATATGGTGCCATGCCTTCATATAGGAGATCCTCAGAGTGAGAGTTGAATGACTAAATAGCAGCTTATTAAAAGCATGGAATGCAAATCAGATGGACCTGGATTTAAATACTAGCTTAGCCACCTAGAAGTTCTATGATCTACAAATCGCTTAGCCTTTATCTTTTTATGTTATTTTTATAAACATAAAAATATATAAAAACCTGCATATACTTCATGAAGGAAAGAAAAAATAACCACTTACATGCCCATCATACAGTTTTGTCAAATCTTACATTAGGATTTTTGTTGTTTTATAATAAAACATTACAGATAGAACTGAAGCTAGTGTCATTTTCCCTGTTCTCATTTCTTCCCATCCCACAAGGAAATTATTATCCTGATGTCTGTATTTATAAATACAGACATGTATTCTTAGGCATGTGTTTATACTTTAGCTACACATGTCTGTATCTGTGAACAGCTCAGAGTATTAATGGGCATGTTTTTCCATTTTATATACATGGAAACATACACAACTGCCATGCTACACTGTTCTGGGTACATTATATTTCTCTTTTCTTATACTAACAAATGTAAGTTCCATAAAGGCAGGGATTTATTTTCTCCTTTGTTCATTGTTACACCTCCAGGGCCAAGGAAAGTAGACATGAATGGTGCTTAATTTGTTGAATGAGTGAATGAATAAATGAATGAATACAACAAAGATTAACATTTGAAAAGTTTGCAAACATGAGTGTCCATACGAGCTCCTACATTGTCTTGGTTTAAGATATTAGAACAGTTTGCTATTTTTTTGTCATTGTACATTCATGTTACTTAATTGTTCTGTATAATGCAAAAAACAGTTTCATCATTCCAACAAAGGATTAAAATTGGAACGAAAACTGTTTCTTTTCTTGTAACCCTAATAATTATTTCACATAAGTGGATTCCCCTCCCCCATGCCTGATCTCCACTCTTGCCTTTTAGGAACACTATGGCTCTCTGAAAGGACTTACGCTCAGCTGGATTGGGGATGGGAACAACATCCTGCATTCCATCATGATGAGTGCAGCCAAATTCGGGATGCACATTCAAGCAGCTACTCCCAAGGTACGGGAGGTTTTTGCCTTGAAACTATCCTGCCCCCGTAAGTCACCCCCAGAGGCCGTTACCCAGGGAAACCAAACCTCTCTTCCATTCAAGAGCCCAGGCGAGGCTACAGAATTTAGGTTCTGTTACCAGCCCTACTGTTACAGCTATTTGACCTTTTGAGTGCCTACTTTCCATCTCTACAGTAAGAGATAGTTGTGGCTGATGCCTTTCATCCTATGAGTCTGTGTAAAAGCATATCTGAGTTATTCCCTTCAATGCTTTCCTGAGGCCAGCCCCTATGATGACTGGCATCCTGGTGGTATCACAAAGCTGAAGAAAGCAATAAAATCCAGGCAACGTAGAATTCCCAAGGCATGGGGAGAATGCTGTCAGTTTTCTAATACATTAGTCCTCCTCTCTTATCCATGGGGGATATGTTCCAAGACCCCCAGGGGATGCTTGAGACCATGGAGAATACTGAACTCTATGTACACTATTTTTTCCTACACATACATACCTATGATGAAGTTTAACTTGTAAATTAGGCCTAGTAAGAAATCAACAGCAATAACTAATAGTAGACTAAAACAATTATAACAATTTATGGTAATAAAAGTTCCATGAATGTGGTCTCTCTCTAAATATATTATTATACTGCGCTCCCCATTTTTATGATAATCTGAGGCAATAAAATGCCTGCATGATGAGATGAAATGAGGTGAATGAGACATTATCAAGTAAAATAAGGGATACCTAACTACAAGCACCGCATACCTCGACAGTTGAGCTGGTAACCAAAATGGCTACAAAGCGAGTGAAGGCTGGCAGTATATACAACATGGATATGCTAGGCAAAGAAAGGGGTGATTCACATCCTGGATGGGATGAGAGAGATGGTGTGATATTTCATCATACTGCTCAGAATGGCACATAGTTGAAAACATCAGTTGTTTATTTCTGGAATTTTCCATTTAGTATTTTTGTATAATGGTTGACTGTGGATAGTTAAACTGTGAAAAGCAAAACTGCATATAATGGAGGACTATTATCCTGGAGTTTGATAGGAAAATAAATGTCAATCTAACATGAAAGTCACAGTGATGACATCTATAGCAACTTAGTACTTCAAACTCAACTTGAGGAACTCATAAGCTTATAAAATCACAGTCTCACATGACTGTTAACCCGATCCTCACATAACTTGCAACATTGCTGCTAATCTTTCATAAAATGTACAGGAAGCAGGAATTCTTTCAGAGGTCTTAAGTGACCCTTCTGATGCATAATGAACTGGTAATATATGTAGTTATTACTCTGAGAAGGACAACTGGGACATTCAAGAATAAAGATAGGAGGAAGACTTTATTTTCACAGTATATCCTTTTATATGATTTGAATTTCTTAACACATAAATGGTTTACCTACATAATAACATAAAAGCATAAATAAATATACCAAAATAAAAAGTGAAGATTCCCCTAGGACAAGCCCTAGATAAAGATACCCACAGACTCTTTAGAAATAAATAGGCCTTTTAGAGAATAAACATTAACTCTATAAGGGACTCATACACAAAGCAGTCCTGAATGATTCCCACAGAATCCTTTTTAAAAAGTCCATTTCTTTTTCATTGTTTTCCCCATTATGGTTCTCACTGAATAATAATCATTCAGGAGTCTTTTGAAGGGAAACTTCCCCTAAAGGGAAACCATTTCAGAAGCCAAGTCAAAGATAAAACTGAACATCTCATTAATGATTAGTCACAGTTATTGTGCACCATTGTGTTACTACTAATCAAGCATGTGTTTGCTGTTACCGCAACAGTCACTGCTATGGTTTACTTTGATGAGCTAAGACATCCAGAAGTAAATATTTGAGGGCTAAAAATTCCTCCCAATTTTTGCTTCTCGAGTTTGAGATGTTGGTGTCAATCACTGGGAACTTGAATTTCACAATGTGGATTAATAGCTGAATTTCTTCAACAGGAAATATTCAAGCATTCATTCTTCAACCCCACCCTCTACCAATGTCTTGGACCAGGTTCTCCACAAGGAGACTCCCGTCAAGATTCATATAAAAGTGATTTATTACGGAAGTTCTCCTAAGAGAAACCTGTAGGGGAATAGGGCTAGCAGAACAGAGAAAAGGAAGAATCTAAGCAAGAATTCCATTTACAGTGACCAACCATCCTGATTTGCCCAAGAGTAGGAATTTCTGGGGACATAGACTATCCATGCTGAAACTGGGAGAAGCCCAGGCAAACCAAGATAATTTGGTAACCCTAATTCCATGTGAGGCAGTGTCACAAAAGGGAGCTTCAGCTTAATCTCATAGGTGTGGAAGAGTGTAAGTTATTCCCCAGGGTTATTCCAACCTAGGGAAAGAAAGGTGGGCTTTTGTCCTTTGAAGCAGTGCTGGGTCAGGGGCAGCAAGGGGGCATGGGCTGACAAATCTCCTGACACTTTTGGCAGGAAAAGCAGCTGGTAGCTAGAGGGTCATTTTCTGAAGAAGAGTAAATGCTCTGTGTGAAAAGCACACTGAAATGAAGAGAGGGAGCAAAAGCTATTAAAAAGGACCTTCTGATGGCATCTGGGTAGAACATCAACATTGTGTGCTACATCTGGCCAAAACAAAACTAAACAAAATGCTTTTCCCTAGTGTTCTTGCTGGATCAGTTTGAGTCAATGCACCCTACTGCCTTAATTTGCAGTGGCTAACAAATTACCACAAACCTGGTGGCTAAAACAACAGAAATGTATTCCAAAATCAAGGTGCTGGCAGGCCATACTTCTTTTAAAGCCTCTAGGGAAAGATTCTTCCTTGTCTCTTCTCACTTCTGGTGGCCCCAGGTATTCTTTGGTTTGTGGTTGCACCACTGCAACCTCTGTCTCCATGTCCTTCCCTTTTGGTCTCTGTTTCTCTCTACAAGTGTTCCGGTTTTATAAAGACACATTAAACTTAGGCTCACCCTATCCAGTATGGCCTCATCTTAACTAATGACACCTGCAAAGATCCCACTTCTAAATAATATCGCATTCTGAGATTCTGGGTGGGAATGAATTTTTTGGAGGACACTAGTCTGCCTAATACACTTGCCATAGAAGAAAAAGGCAGTCACCCTATTATAGTCAATAAACTTTAAGGACTCAGATAATTCTTACAACAGATAATTCTCTTTTGTTCAGCATGAACATGAACTGAAATAAGGGGTCAGATTTGACATGTGCTTAAGGTGGTGCTTCTTCACTTTACGGGAAGAATTAGCACTCTCATTACAAATCTAGTTTGAGGAAAATGCTGTATTAATGTGAACTATTGCTGCATTTAGTTTTTACAGATAAGACATACATGAACAATAATTGTTCCTTGCTATGTTTTTGGAAAGGATTTATTCTGTTGGAGAAACATGAGTTAAACATTTATTGTGTGTCAAAGATGTTTTCTTGCATCAAAGGAAAAAAAATCAAATGTTAAAGAGTGATTTCAACACTGTTTATATGCAGAAACTCATTTAGGTGATAAAGAGTACTAAAACCTGGTTAATTCTTGGTTGGAGTAAGAGTTTTCAAATGTCTCCTGGAAAGTCTGATAGTGTAGAAGTTGTATCATCAATTTATAAGTAGACCTATTTCCCTTAAAGATAGAGCTAGGAGATTTATTGTAAATATAAGAAGCACTAAAAAGTGTCCAAGGCCATAATTAATCTATTTTCCCATTTCTCAATCAAGAATAACTTACATGTCCAAGAAAACATAATTTTGTTCTTGACTGTAAAATTACACCATAAACTATTGATGGCAATGATTTTAACATCGTTCTAAGTGAATATTTAGACTGAACTGGGTTTGCTAATCACCCTCTTCCTCTGGTTTTAAGATTTATATAAAAGCCAATGAATGAGTTAGTATTGAAAGCTGAGATGTGAATAAAGAATTCTACTTTGTATTCTCAGTCATGACCCAGTGCATGCAAGGCTGGGTGATTTTCTAATTTCCCAACCTCTCCATTGGTTCTCTAGGTACTTATTGATTCCTTCTCTAAGGATAATTATACTGAGGGAGCACAAAAACCCACTCTTCAAGGGAAGGTTAAATTTTCAGGGCAGGAGGCATACAAGTCTCTTCACTTATGTTGACCAGTATGAACGGTCACAGTGTTAGTCACTAAATTAGCAAACCTTTATTAATTACCTTCCCCAAATCCCAATATGCAAAATTCCAAAATTTATGGCTGTTTAAATGGTAGTAAAGTTGCTAAAATGTCTGTAGCCATCATTATCAGCATCTGAGTAGCTTTAAAAAAATCTTTACCCTAGGATCGGTGATTGATTTTAGAGACGGAGGAAGGGAGAGAAACATCTATGTGAAAGAGAAACATCAATTAGTTGCCTCCTGTATGTGTCTGGGGATCAAATCTGCAACCTAGGCATGTGCCCAGACCAGGAATTGAACCCAAAACTTTCAGTGTATGGGATCATGCACCAACCAACTAAGCCACCCAGCCAGGGCTGAATAGTTTCTCTCCTTAAGAATTTTGTAATGAAAGAAGGAATTAAGGTAGACATTCATATGCAAATAAAACACAATTTCAAATGAATAAACTTGAACATGCATTTCACATTTTGAGATTCCTGGGAAGCAGACTCTGAGACAGAATTTATCATGCAGGTTGTTTATTAGGGCATGCCCTTGAGATCAACACCTACGGAAGGGAGGTAAAGGAAGCAGCAGTGAGCACAAGGAGAAACCAAGCTGTGGTACAGGCCCAGCAACTGCTTCTGCTGACCTTACAGAAACTTCTAGATCTGAGAGGGCCATTCAGAGTTGTTCTGAGGTGGGAGGAGGGAGTGTGGTTTTCATACCCTCCAGTCAACCAGTCATGGAATGTAGGTTGACCTGTTAAGGTATGTGACCTTGGGTGCATCAGCTCTCTGCAAATGAGGCAGTGCCCAAAGAAGGCTGACAGCTAAAAGTCATCTTTCAGCAGCATGCCCAGCATCTGGGGGAATAAGTCCTTTATTCATAAAGGGGAATCTGGGTGGCACAACATAGCATCCACCAGAATGCCCTACTGAGAATTTGTAAAGACCAACTCATAATCAAAGCTAAGAATTCAGGAAAATGTGAAGCATGAAGGAAAGTGAGAATAATTATGGTGTTTGGGCTGACAACACTTCCATATGGAGGGTGTAGAGGTGAGAGCCAGGCTAAAGTTTTGACAAAGGAGGGGCTGACATGTTTCTTTGAAGACACCGAGGAAGGGCAAAGGGGGTGGTGCTCAAGGTAAAAGACTGTAATGGCAGGAAAAAGCAAGAAATGTGCAGGAACGTCAGTAAGATTGGCTTTCCTGCAGCAAGATGGTGAGAAGAATTAAAACAGACAGAAGCAGGAGATGTCAGTGGGGCGCCTTGATACTCTTAATCAGCTTTGACTTAAGACGCAAATAGGAAACATTGAAGGCGTCAGAGGACACAAGTCTTGCTATAATGTACAGAACAGATTGGAAGGAGAGGATAGAGGCAGAGGGGACACCTGTGGGGTCTGGAATAGTGTGAGTGGCTTTAACTGCTCCTATAAATAACATCCTCTCACCTAGAGTTAAGACTAGGGTGTCACTTACTCTGAAATGGCACTTATACAGCAAGCACATTCTGGTGCAGAATTAGCACTTGCAGGGTTCTGACAGTGAGTGCCTCCTTAGAGTTTGTACCCTAGGCTTACCTCACTCAAGTCCTAAGTATTCTGTCACCAAACCATCTCAAACAAATATACTTTAGCCAAAACAGTGCGCTTGCTGTATAAGAGCCATTTCAGAGTAAGTGACCGGCACTAATTGTTGGTGAGTGCAAAAAAAACCAAGGTGTGTGTATACTCTGTTAGTATTCAGCTGGGGGTGGTCATGGAAGGTTTTTCCGAGTGAGAAATATCTGAGCTGAGACCTGAAAGTGTTACCCACATGGAGTGGATGTGGAAAAGTATTTCAGACCAAAGAGCACTAAAAAAACAACAACAGAAAACAAACAAACAAACAAAAAAACAGCTTGTAGAAAGACTGAGACAAAAATGCATAGGTTGTAGAATTATATATATATATATGATCTTCCTAAGCAATTAGAGGGGAGAGGGAGGTTCCATGAGCACTCCTGCTCAGAACCCTGTTCTTCCCCAACACCCAGCACTTCCCTTGTTACCCAAAAGGCTATAAACCAAAACCAAGCCCAATAGTTCCCCATTCCTTATCTGTCAGTAATTTGGGGTTCATTGTCTTCAGCTTCCATATATTAGTCCAGAAAAGCATGGGCTATGTTCACTGGATCAGGGTGAAGTCCAGGAAAGGCACAAGTCCTAAGAGAGCGTCCTCTCCATATATCTCAAGTTCCAAGAGTTCAGATAAGAGTCCAGGTCTGCAAGGCAGAGTCCTTGGTGGCTTCAGCGTCAACTAGAGTGGGCATGACCAAAGCAGCAGCATGTCTGCTTTCTTACTAGCCAGATTGCGTGGCGGAATCCTGATTACAAACTGCATGGCTGCTTGCTGCTTCCCATATGGCTGCTACCACATGCTCCTACATCATGGCACCCTCTTTCATCATGCTTCTCCTCTGCAGGTTGCCCACCTTCCTTTGAAATCTTGAAAGCTAGGTGTACCTTTTGCTCTGGGAGGTAGCACAGGTATTATCTAACTACCAGCTTGCCATAGATATGCAAGGTATCTTAAAAGTTGTATTATTTCCTTTCCACATCCCCCACCCATGGGTTGTGAGGAATATTTGCACTGTTTCAAAAACAACAAAAGACAAAAGGGGCAGCTGGTTATCTTTTTAAATGCCAAGGCACTATTAAGGTTTGAGCAAGATGTAAATATCATAATACTACTGAACACAGTTGCGGCACAACTTAAAGCATAAATAGGGAAGAAGAGTGGGAATATTGTTGAAAAGAATATCATCCATATATAAGGAAGCATATAGAATAAAATTACCAAAATAACAGTTAAATTCTTCCCCCTGCAGGGTTACGAGCCAGATTCCAGTGTAATCAAGTTGGCAGAGCAGTATGCCAAGGAGGTATGTTTCTATATGTTAAGTTACTATTGCCTTGATCTGTCCTATGTTTAATTGGCATGCTTGTATATTCTAGAACAATACCAAGCTGTCACTGACAAATGATCCATTGGAAGCAGCTCGTGGAGGCAATGTATTAATTACAGACACTTGGGTAAGCATGGGACAAGAAGAGGAGAAGAAAAAGCGCCTCCAGGCTTTTCAAGGTTACCAGATTACAATGAAGGTACAAACTAATGCCTCTCTGAAGGTTCTTTCATTCCATTCATAAAGGCCAGAGCCATCTAATCATTCATTCACTTTAGGAAGAGCAGACTACTCTTTTGTTCCCTAGGAAGGACTCACTGACTGTATTTCCTAAGGACGTCTCTACCCCTGAAGATTAGCTATGTCCTTTAAGAAGACACTTCTGTCCTGGTTCAAGTAATTTGACATACAGGCAGAAGAAAGAAGCTAGCTTTTTTTCTCTAACAGCACTGGATGCATCAAAATGCCCTCCACTTTTATGTTTAGAGACGTAAGGTTACTTCTGGTGCATGCAGTTTCTTATTTCTTCTCTAAGAAATACCCCATAATTATGTTCTTGAGGCCAGTTTTCTAAGGACTTAAGTCTAGTTGAGTTTTGCTAACTGCCTCCAGGGCATTCCCAGGGGAATCCTATCGATTGTGATGCCTTTCATGAATATCTGAAACAATACTTAATCTTGAGCATGCTTTAGAATTGCCTGGAGAATACGTTAATACACAGCTGGAAGGACCCTACTTCCATAGGGATGCTGCATCAGCAGGTCAGGGTGAGACCCAAGATTTGCATTTTCTACCAAGTTCCCAGGTGATGCAATTCTGCTGCTCTAGGGTCACACTTTGAGAACCACTGTTCTGAAGGAAAACCCTAAAAGTCAGGTGGACATTGGGATTTTGTCAGCACAGTAATCTGTTTTAGTGGAGAAAGGGATTAAATAATTATAGTTGATATTTTATTGATAAAGTAATATACAAATATAAACTTCTTTTTAAAAAGATTTTATTTATTATTTTCAGAAAGAGGGGAAGGCAGAGAGAGAGAGAGAGAGAGAGAAAGAGAAAGAGAGAGAGACATCAATGTATGGTTGCCTTTCACCTGCCTCCAGCTAAGGACCTGGCTGGAGGCCTGACTTGCAACCTGGTTATGTGCCCTGACTGGGAATCGAACCAGCGAACCTTTAGGTTCATAGGCCGGTGCCTTATCCACTGTGCCACCAGCCAGGGCTAAATATAAGCTTCTTATTTATATATGTCAATAGAATAAAGTTTGAAAAATAAAAAGTGAAAATGTCTTTCCCCCATCCCCTTACAGTGACTATTCCCAGAGGTAGCAAGTATTAATCAACTTGTGTTTCTTTGCAGAACTTTTCTGTGTAATAACATATGTCTATACACACAATTATTGATTAATCACAAGTGGTATATTATACATATTATTCCAACTTATATTTTTCACTCATCCATTCATTTAGATGCTTTTCATTCTTTTTAATATCTGCATAGAATTCCAAAGTGTGAGGGGACTGTAATTCACTTAAAATGTTTCCTGTGAATAAATTAGGCTATTTTCAATTATCCCAATTACAAGCAATACTGCAGTGAACATCCTTATACATATTTCTATGTGAAAATATTACTGGAGGATAGATCCCTAGATAAAGAATTTCTGGGTGAAATGGCATATACATTTTAAAGCATGGGAAATGCTGCTAAATAGCCCATCTGAAAAGAATTGACAACTTAATACTCCCTCCAAACTTTCTCCATCCTTAGTTACATTTTTAATTTTAAAAATCAGCATCTTATGTCTTTAAAATTTTGCCGTTTGCTGATTACTAATGAAGTAAAACATCTTTTTGTGTGTAATGGCAATTTCCATGCCTTTTTCTAGAAACCACCATCATCTTTTTGCTCATTTCCTATTGTTTTTGTTCTTTCCTTTTTTGGTTATAGGAGTAATTTATAAATTACAGCTAATCCCTTATCATATATGTGGCAAATATTTTCATGGAGAATTTTTTCTTTTTTAAATTGAATTTATTGGAGTGACATTGGTTAATAATATTATATAGGTTTCAGGTGTACAATTCTACAATATATCATCTATATATTGTATTGTGTATTCACCACCCCAGGCCAAGACTCCTTTCATTACCATTTATCCCCTTCTCTTTATCCTCCTTTACTTCCTTTCCCTCTGGTAATCACCATATTGTTATATATTAGGGCTTTTATTTCTCATTTTTTTCTTAATTCCTTCATTTTTTCACCCAGCCCCACCCCTACCACCTGAGCTCTGACAGCTGTCAGTCTGTTCTCTGTATCCATGGAAAAGTTTTAAATTCTCCGTGGTTTACCCCATACTTACCTTGACAAACTTAGACATTTTTCTGTTGCTGGAACTGAAGACATGAAGAGCATTAATCTCACTGATGTATGACAGGTTCAAATGTTATTAATTTGCATTGTCACTTTTTCAGTATTTAGAAACTCAGAAGGTTCTTAACCTAGACCTAGAGTGGGAGGTAAAACAAAATTTAAATATAAAGGCAGTAATTTTGAGGGAAGAAATTATGATGAAATGTAGTTTTGAGTCTGTAAGTGAACAATGGAAATGGATGAAAAATGTAACTTTCAGGAAGTAACAGTTGGAGAAAATTAAAACTGTTAGAACATTTGCATTAAGAATGAAACGTCTGGTACAGTGCCCATAATCCTGTTGAATGCACTCCTATCTCTATGCTCTTTTTCCAAATTATTTTAACTGGTGATAAAGACCATAATTTGGAGATAAACTCAAGATACAACATAATCACATAAAAGCAACTTCTAAAATATATGGGGTATAATTGATGACTTTTGCTATCAGCCACATATTATATTTGTACAGTTCTTAACTGAAATATCCACTATCCCCCTAGACAAAGTACTAGAAAACTGAGTTAGTGGTTTAATTTGGAGTGATGGTCTCCCAAATAAAAAATGGCAATACATTTCCAAAACTTGAAAGTACCATATACATTTCCCCTGGGTATCTTGAGTTTACACTTTTCTTTATCTCTTTGCATGCTCCTTCCTCTCTGCCTTTGCAATGATCTCTGACTTCAGACCATATGTGTTTTTAAATATTAAAGAAGACAAATGTGATAGTCACATATAATAGTCAAAACAAAGTCTTATTCCCACCTCTTCCTTAGACTGCTAAAGTTGCTGCCTCTGACTGGACATTTTTACACTGCTTGCCCAGAAAGCCAGAAGAAGTGGATGATGAAGTATTTTATTCTCCTCGATCACTAGTATTCCCAGAGGCTGAAAACAGAAAATGGACAATCATGGTAAGCAAGAAATGGGGAATGGAGAATAAAGAGTTCTCAATATGGCCCTAGGTAGGTCATTCATGCCTTTTGGCAAAACGAGATTATCCACCTACTTTACTTGCTTATATGGCACCTGTTTTTAGTTTCCAGAAAGCTCATAATAGATTTTTACTGCTTATGATCATTTAGAGTATATTTTAATTGATTAAACTAATCCCACTCCAAAATTATCTATTTTAATAGAAATTCTTACTTCTCTTTGATCAGTCTGTGCATTGGCCACCATTGCCCTGCCAAGGGTTGCAAGTTGTACAATTCTCATTTTACAATCCCTTTGTTAGCATTTATAGAGGCCCTTATTCAGTGACTGCTACAAAATAAGCATTTAAGCTAATCTTATTTCCTTCCTCCTCTCTTCCTTCCTTTCATAACTTGCCTAGATAATTGTTTTGGTTCTCCATTTGACATTGGCCATGCAGACACATTTGTTTTTAGGTATGGAACATTTCCAGAACTGCAGCAAAATTAACAGAAATTATTGGTCCCTTTAGCATAATGCTTCCCATTTCATCTTCATCACTGCTATTCTGGGAAATATTAACATCAAGTCTCTGCTTTGCAATATCCCAAATGTCAACTTCTCTTCTGGAAAACTGAATACTCAAATGCAATAACTTAGTACCATCATTTTTTGTTTTCAGCTTTTAATGATTGAACCTATCTCAATGACTATACTAGCCAGGTTTTACTGGCAAACAATAGAGTCTACTCTAGGTAGATAAATGGAAAGAAATTTATTGAAAGACACTAAGCAGCTCCAGAAATATCTGGGGAAAGAGGGCGTAATGAATCATTCTTGGATACCACACATTCAGAACAATACAGACAGGAAAATTGCCCAACAACACTGTGGTACTTTTGTAGCCAAAACACCACTGACACAACCAGCCATAATCTGGTAACTAAGGCCTTTGAAACTAAATGCTACATGCTGCCTTATAGGTGCCCCAGCTAAACTAGATACCTCTACCTGCATATGCACCAGAAGATCCTATCTCCCAGAGAATGGCTTCCACTGCATTTAGTTCATGTATGTCTCCAAGTCTTGAGTAGACGCAGCTAAGTGGCATGTCTGCATCCTAGATGCTAGGTAGTATGGGGAACAAAGTTTATGGCTTTCAACTTCTGGAGTAGCAAAAATCAAGCTGTCAAGGACTATCTGTTAATTATTCATCAATTCTATAAATGAGAATTGATAAAGTTACTGTGAGTATTAAAATAATACATAGAAAACACTTAGTATGGCATCTAATACACTGTAAATATTGTTATTATAATTATCACCATCAGCATCTTCATTGTTGATCAAGTACAGTGACCAGCAGAAATTCAAGCTCCACTATGCCTGATTGGAAGCCAATAATGACTTCCACTCTCTTTGCAACAGAAAGTTGTATATCAGGCCTAAACTTGTCATATTTCATAAGAAGGATAATTTTCTTTTACTGTATCTTCTAGCTTGCCACTTCAAGATTCTAACTGTGGTCAGGTGACAGTCGCCATGTTACATAGACCAGTGCTTCTGAAACTTTAATAGCCATTTGTATCACCTAGAGATTGTGCTAAAGTACAAGCTTGGATTCAGTGAGTCTGAGATTGGGCCTGAGTTATAGCATTTTTAATAAGCACCTAAGTAATGCAGATACAGCTTTCCTGTGGACCACATTTGAGGAACAAAGGTCTAGATGATGAAAAAGACAATGTGTGGGCAAACAACAGAACATAAAAGGTAGAATCACCATACCCCAGACAACAGCAAACATCCACAGAAAAATTTTCAAAGTGTTATTTATTATTTTTACAGCGTGGAAAAGGGAGAGAGGCAGAGAGGGAGAGAGACATCAGTATATGGTTGCCTTTCACCTGCCTCCAGCTATGGACCTGGCTGGAGATAGATCTGGCTTGCAATCTCGTAATGTGTGCCCTGTCTGGGAATCAAACTGGTGACCTTTGGGTTTGCAGGCCGGCACCTTATCCACTGTGCCACCAGCCAAGGTACAGAGAATATTTTTTAAATGCAGAAATAAAAATGATGTTTTGATCACTGTTTAGGCAATGTGCCTACTCAGCAAATGCTTGTAAAAAAATAAAAATAAAAAAGTGAGCTGTCCCATCATATATCTCAGGAAGAAACATAGCAAAGAAAACCACTTTCCTCAATTTCTAGTCTTTATCAGAATATGATTGGAGTTACAAAAATAAATAAACCTAAATCTGTTCAAAGAGTTCCTCTTAGAAATTTTGGGGACAGGGAAGAAACTAACGAAAAACTTTCTAAAATATCATTTATGGAGAAGATCTGCACTTACCAATTTTAAAAGAGCTGTTTAAACAACATCTTTGAATTTACCTTAAAAATTAAATACATAATATATTCCTGAGGTACCCACTCTTATTAGGGAAAATTATATTTTAAACAAGAAACATAGCTGTGTTAAAATGAAGGTGGAGAGTCTAAAATACAAAGAATATTTAAGTGGGAGTGAGAAAACTTGAAATCTATAACTATCTCTACTAGTAGTCAGCTGTGTCATCTTATATACATATTACCTCTCTAAGTTCCAGTTTCATCATATGTACCATGAGCAGATCAAGCTATATAGATGATAAATGATTTTGAAGCTTATGTCTTTGATATCATCAATAAGCTACTTGCCCATGGTTTTATAAAGAAAGAGGGGCCTACCTGACCAGTGATACCTGACATGGATTCTGGAAAGGTAGTGATGACACAGGTCCTCTCATTATGCCACTAAGCTAGATAATTTGGATGTCCTATTGAGTTAAGTTCACTTCAGCAACCATATACTGAACATCCACCATGTGTCAGGTCCTCTGCCAGGCTTTGGAGATTAAAAAATGAAGATTGTGGAGTCCCTGCAGCCTGTATAGTTCATGAAAGCATAGTATTTTCAAGTGGAATGAGGCCTTAGAGACTATGGATTCTAAATTCTTATTTTATAAGCAAAGAAATTCTTAGCTTATTTAGAAAGGCATTCAGCATTTCTTCATTAGATTTTCCTGAGATATTCTAAAGGCACAATATTTGTTTTCTTCTAGAATTTTCTTATACAAATACAGTAGCTGCTAGGTGCATGTGGCTATTCAGATTTAAACTTCTACTAGTTGAATTATAATAAAATTTAAGATTCAATTCTTCAAAGATACTAACCACATTTTAAGGGCTCAATAGTCACATATGGCTGCTGGCTACATTATTTGTATTTGCCAGCACAGACATAGAACATTTCCATCATTATAGAAAGTTCCATTAAACAGTACTACCATCTACAAAATGATTTTCACACAATTTCATTTAAAATCAGGATGGAAGGAGGAAGGGGAGATAGAAACTACCTTCCAGTTCTGAAATGCACATAATGACTGGTATAAAATAAGGTATATAACTAAATAGGGTAACAGACTTGTTCTAGAAACATATAACTTTTCAAAAGTAAAAGTGTACTCTTTTAGCACTCAGAGTCACTTTTTAAAGCCTCCGTGCTAGGTGATTTCCAGCAATGTTGTTCAGAATACTCTAATAATCACATCATTCTCTCCATAATGCACAGGCCTTTGGACCCCTCCCCTCTGTTAATACAGCTTCTCCTCCACCAAAAGCTTGCTTTTGTATTTTTCAATAATTAGTAATGCTGTATGACTCACAGAACTCAGGAGGGTTTCTTCCTTTGCCTACAAATTTTACTGTGGAGCTAAAGTAACTTAAAAGGGCCATGCAAAATGTGGACACTTCACAGCACTGCTATCAGGCTCACAGGCAGACACACAGCACAATCGCAAATATAATTCACAGTATTTTATAGTCTCTTACTTGTCTCTAGGTTAGGGGTACCAGATAAAATACAGACCACCCAGTTAAAAGGAAATTTCAGATAGATAAATCATTGTTTAACATAGCTAATGTCCTATGCAACATTTGGAACATACTTATAGGTTGTTTTTTTTTAAAGATTTTATTTATTATTTTGAGAGAGGGGAAGGGAGAGAGGCAGAAAGGGAGAGAGACATCAATGTATGGTTGCCTTTCACCTGCCAACAGCTACAGACCTGGCTGGAGACCTGGCTTGCAACCTGGTTATGTGCCCTGGCTGGGAATTGAACCAGCAACTTTTGGGTTCACAGGCCGGCGCCTTATCCACTGTGCCACCAGCCAGGGCTATACGTCATTCTTTTAATAATGTCTCTCCTGGGCATCAACTCTTAAATGGTCCCCCATGCCCCATTACACCAATTTTAATTTTATTTTCCAATGACGCTTATCACAACCTGGTATTTTGTTTGTTGCCAATACCCTAGTATAATGAAAACTGCATCAAAGCACTGATTTAGGCTGCAATGTTCTTTGTTATACCTCAAATGGTGCCTGATAAATACCCTAAATGTGTGTGCAGTACATTTTTGTAGCCTCTAGGCAATATAGGATACTTGTTCTAGAACATAGGCTTTGAGAATCAAGTGAAAATCCTAGCTCTCTGTGTAATCTTGATCAAGTGCTATAATTTCTCAAAGCCAAGTTTATTCGTATAAAATGGGGATTAAAGAATAGAAACAACTTCAGTAGATTGCAAAGATCAAATGAGGTAAGAGTCAATTGAGCAAAGTGGTCAAGCTCTAGGGACAGACAGGTGCAGATCCGTACTTGACTATGACTGCTCAGGAAAATACCTATGCCTCAATTCCCTCATCTGTATTTTATGCCCCCTACCACCTCACATGGTAGGAAAAGATATTAAATGTTAGGGTGCATATAAAGCACTCAGCACAGGGCCCAGCACTTGATAACTGCTCAATAAATATACTCAATGAACACTTTTTAAATATAAGACCTGTGCTTCTAATATAAGATAGGGACACATTTGGAGAATGGTAAAAAGGAAAGAGCAAGTACCTAAAAGGTAGTAAAGCTACCTCTTAAGAGTGGAGTCAGAAAAGTCTGGGTCCCAATCCAGTTCTGTATTATCTGTCATTACCAGGACAGATTTCCTCATCTATAAATGATAATAGTAGTAGCTACCATAGAAGGTTGTTGCATTAAATGAGATAATGCATAAATATTTCTCTCTAGCTCACCACAGCACCTAGCATAGAGCTTGGCAAATATTTCTTAACTTACTAGCATATGATAAGGCACTTAGTCTGGCACGTAGTAAGCACTCAATAAATATTTGTCATCATTGTTGACATTAAATACTATTCCCACTATAGTGGAAGTTGGAAAGAGTGAAAATAAAATTTACCATTTGTGGCTGACAGCCTAATGGGAACTGTACTCTTGGTTATAAATATTTTCTCATGAGGACTCAGATTCAAATAGGCATTATTTGTTATCCCAGGTGATTTACTTTCATTATTCTGCATCTAACTTAGGCTACAAGTGACCAAACCACAGTATAAATATGAGGATGGGAGGGATTATATTTCCCTAAAACCAGCCAATACTTAGGTTTCACTTATGACCAGAACATCTAATCAAGGCTACCACCATGATATATCATTTCAAATAGTCCTGGAATGAGGCAAGTAAGCATGGTGTTTGTGCAAAGATTATGTCAGTCTGATTGCTCCTGATCTTCTTTTATCTAGGTAGAAATATTAGATTGAAGCCCTGGCTGGTACGGCTCAATGAATTGGTGCCAGCCTGTGAATCTGAACCCAAAGGTTGCTGGTTCAATTCCTAGTCAGGGTACATAACCAGGTTGCAAGCCAGGTCTGCAGCCAGGTCCTTGGCTGAAGGCAGGTAAAGGAAAACCATACATGGATGCTTCTTTCCCTTTCTTCCTCCCTCCCTGCCCTTCTCTCTGAAAATAATAAATTAAATCTTTAAAAAAATTTTTTTTTAATTAGATCGAAATTGTCCCCTTATCACTTCCTTGGGAAAACATTGTAACCTCAGGCCTTCAAAGCATCAACCCACTTCTGCTTCCTTAGGTCCTTAAGCAGAGTCTGGCTGATACCCATTTCTTTTTTCTCTTTGTTGTGTCATTTTAGGCTGTCATGGTGGCCCTGCTGACAGATTATTCACCTCAGCTCCAGAGGCCAAAGTTTTAATGCTGTGAAGCTTGTCAAGAGAGAAATGATGTTCTTCAGTAACGGAATGAGTCAGTATATGAGTGAAGGGGAAGAGAATCTAAGAGAAATAAACAAATCCTGATACAGGGTATAGGTGAACGATACGATGTTGTTTTGCCACTGTGAAACTTTCCTAAAGTCTCTAATTTCAGCATTGATGCACTGTAATACATGGCTTGATTTTAACTAATTCACAATTTCTGAGTTACGTTTTGTCATCACGTTAATAATCATATCCATTTACCTCAACTAAACATAAAATACTATGTTCATAATATATAACATCTAAGCCAGTAAATGTAATCTATGCTTATTACCTTAATAAATTATCACTTACACAAATTTGTAAGTAAACATTAACCAGAGAGTCAGCTGCTGGTAGATATATGGGCTGTATTCATATTCCCCAGGACCAAAAAAAAAAGCGAAATATATTACAATTTTCAGGCAAATGAGGTTGATAGACATTCACTTACAGAGGCAAATGATGAAATTCTTAGAAAACAGCTATAACTATGCCCAAACTCTGGAGTTTTTTTTCCAGTCATTTATGGGAATGGGGGTCCTTCTAGAGCACATGTCTCTTTTCAGTAATGAATACTTAATGTTACAGCACTAAGGAAATAATTGTGAACTGTGGTAAAACCATGGATACTATCGAGTAACCTAAGATCCATTAAAGAGTAATGTTTTCAAAGGTTCAGGTTTTCAGCAGGAGCAATTTAATGTTTTCATGTTTGTACTTATTATGTATCTACTCACACCACACACTAGATATTTCCACAAATCCACTACTTGCCATATTTTAGCCCAATTTTCTTCCACTTTTTCTTCAGGATAATAAAATTTGCACTACTGGGTTATTATAAGGTAATTAAAGCTAGTGTCTTATGAGTGACTAAAATTTGAAATGTTGAATTGTTATGATATAATTTGAAAACATTTAGTTAAAATTTAAATAACAATTAGAACTTAGAAGTAATGTATTTCACAGAGGACAAAAAGGTAATTACCTTTACATCCTACCTCTCCCATTAGAATATTTTCAAGTGTGTTGACTTATATTTTTCAGCAGATATCTGACTTAAATAAGAAATAAATTAGTGGGATTGACTTTGGGGGGAATGGGTGGGTGGGGAGGGGGACAGAGGGGAGCAAAAAGGGGATGGATGTAATACAACAACAATAAAATTTAAAAAAAATAAATTAAAAATCAGATTTGCAATGAAGATGCAATACAACATTTTGTATGGGAAAAGGTTCATAGCATTACAGAGGGAAATAATTTTTTCTAGTAAATATCAAAGGCAATTTTTGTGTCAGTGGTAATTTGTAAGGAGAACTTAAGAAAGAAAGACTGGAGTTTAATGGACTATCTTCTTTCAGTAGAGGATATAGGAATGATTTAATCAGAAGGTGCCATGTGGATTGTTGAGCCTCTCCTTCAAACTGCCTGTATGTAAAGGACATAATTCTGAGTATCCCTCCACTTTCTAAATGATCCGCCATGGTAATAAGCTGTCATGTTTTTACTAGTCATTCTTTGAACCAAGTGGATATATAATGTCTATCTCTCAATAAAGAAGAACTTATAATCATTTTATTGCTAACATGTAGTCACTTTACCCCAAAAAGCCTTAAAGCTTTCTTTTTCATGTATATAAAACTTAATATCTTTCTCAACCCAAATCTGTAGAAATGTATTTGCTTCCTTAATGTCTCTTAAGGAGACATTATTTAAGCTCTGGCTGGTGGCTCAGGGGATAGGTGCTGGCCTGCGAACCCAAAGGTCGCTGGTTCGAGTCCCAGCCAGGGCACATAACCGGGTTGCAAACCTGGTCTCCAGTCAGGTCCTCAGCTGGAGGCAGGTGAAAGGCAACCATACATTGATGTCTTTCTCTTTCTCTGCCCTTCCCTCTCTCTCTGGAAATAATAAATAAACTTTATTAAAAAGATGTTATTTATATTATTAGGAATAAAGAAAACAGGGAAGGAAAAATGAGGCTTAATTTTTCCTAGTCTATTTTTAAATTAATTAATTGTTGTTGTATTACAATTGTTTCCTTTTTTCCACCCTTGCTGTCCCCTGCCCCAGCTACCCTATCCCCTCTTCCACAGTCCAATCTATTTTTTATCTCCTGTTTTTTATACCCTTTCCCCCCTTCACTCTCTTTCCTATATAACTACTACAGCAACAAAGATTAACAAAAATTCCAGCAATGACACTTGGGTCTCTCATATACACAATAGGTCCTATCCATTTTATTAATATAACTAGCCAAAGAGTTTCATGCTCCAGGCTTTTGCCACTGTAACATTGGAGGTAAGAACAGCAGATGATTACACTGCAATGATTTCAGTGTCAGGGAAGAACCATCCATTGCTTGCTTGTTTGTTTGTTTGTTTGTCTCAGTAATAAGTTTCCAGGAACTTTAGTAAAATAATTCAACGTCAGATATTTCAAATAGATATTGTGCTAATGGTTTGATGGCTGATCCTCAAGCAGAAAGGTCTGCACAGATTAGCACGGCAATGCCAATTTATACCTCATATGCAGGCAACACAAGAGCCCCGGTTAAAATGGCAGGGTCCCCTTGGTCCAATGCAAATGTTCCAAGGCAAGTCTTCTCATGGGATAAAAGTGACCGACAAATACATATGGAAAAGCATGTTCTGTTTTGCAACTTTTTGTCTTGGAAGCTCTCATCAATGTTTAGATTGTGGAGACGGTTGAGGCATGTCTTGAGACATTGTATCAGTCAGCAATTTTGTAGAATTGATGTCTTTTGACAAAAATGAAAGGCCATATCAAAGAATTTAAAAAGTCAGGCCACAATGATCAAACTCCTACAACCAGGGACACTATATACTGACATGCAAGCTGTACTCTGTGCAAGGGTCCCGGGTGAAAAGTATGAGTAAGTGTTGAAACCTGATCTGTACTTCAGTTACCAAGTCTTGTGCCCCCTTACAGGCCTTATAGACAGGAGAAAGGGGTGACATTTTTATAAGTTGTCCACCCAGAGGGAAAATTTTTTCAGAACAAATTTCGAGAGGTGCTTTAAGTCACACGAAGGGCCAGTATCTGGTAGGGCTGGCCCTATCATCAACTATTCACATCAGGAATTTTTTTAAGTCACCTTGTATTTTATTAAAATGGGATATATAGGAACACTTCAGCGATAATTTTGGTGTCTTACTTCAGTTTCTGCCATAGTTTCATTAAGACTCTATAATGGCCCTGGCCGGTAGTGCAGTGGATAAGGCGCCGGTCTGCGAACCCAAAGGTCGCAGGTTCGATTCCCCAGCCAGGGCACATAACACGGTTGCAAACCAGGTCTCCAGTCAGGTCTGTGGCTGGAGGCAGGTGAAAGGCAACCATACACTGATGTCTCTCTCCCTCTCTGCCTCTCTCCCTTCCCCTCTTTCTAGAAATGATGAAATAAAATCTTAAAAAAAAAAGACTCTATAATGGCAATGAGATTTTCTGTCCATCTTTACATGGCAACTACATGACGCAGATCATTGAAGCAGGACTTTGAGATCAACTCTGCAATTCTTTAGTACTTTAAAGAAATTCTTTCCCAATAATTGTCCAGAAAATTTAATATCAATTATTGGTCAAAGAATTTGGGTCAGAACATATGGAAGTGAATTCCCTGATATGGACTAAATCTTTCCACAGTTTTAATAGTGTCCAACTTATATTAATGACACCAAACTCAATTTCTTTTTATTTAATCCTCACCCAAGGATATGTTTTTTTCTTTTAATGATTGAGGAAGGGGAACAGAGACAAACAGACAGACAGATATTGCTTAGTTGCCTCCTGTATATGCCCCTGCCTGGGGCAGAACCTGAAATCTAGGTATGTGCCCTGACTTGGAATTGAAGTTACATCTTTTGGGATTTTAACCAATGGAACACTGGCCAGAGTCAGCCAGACTCAGTTTCTAATCAATGTTTTTGTTCAGCTCGCTCCCAGAGGGAATGCAAGTGCAACTGACTTAGGCAAATACATTTTTTCAACCAGAATGAGATTTAGAAAAAAACCCAGGCTATCCCTTCATTTTTACAAAAGAAGGAAATAGGAAGTAACAACAAAATGTTCCGAGGACAGAAATATATTCTACAGAGAGGGTTAATGCATCCATTTAGCACCCCTTGGCTCCCTTCCTTATAGACCGACTTTGTGGCAAAATTCACGCAGCAGCGCTCCACATGGGATCAGGCTAAAGCTAGTATCTGAGACCACCTCCATCCTTGGTTAGCTTTCCCTGCCCACTAACTTGCTTCCCTTTTCCTGAGAGTGCTTCCTCAATAAATTATTTGCATAAGAATCCCCATTTCAATTTACACAATGGAATTCTATATAGCAGAAAGAAAGAAGGAACTTGTACCCTTTGCAACAACATGGATGGAACTGGAGAATATTATGCTTAGTGAAATAAGCCAGTCAGTGAAGGACAAATATCATATGATCTCACCCATTACGGGACAATAATGAGCAAAACTATCAACAAGCAAAACAGAACCAAGTATATGAATACAAGGAATAGGCCTTCAGTGGTCAGGGGGAAAAGGGTTGGGGGGAGGGGGGAGGCAGAGGCAGGGAAGGGGAGCAGCTTAGACAAGAACCTAGTATAAAGGAACCATGGACATGGACAACAGGTGGGATTGACTTTGGGGGGAATGGGTGGGTGGGGAGGGGGACAGAGGGGAGCAAAAAGGGGATGGATGTAATACAACAATAAAATTTAAAAAAAAAAGAATCCCCATTTCAGGCTCCATTTCAATGGAATTTGATCTAAGATGATCCATAAAAAGGTTTTTCAGAGGTCTGTACTATACTTCTTATCCTTTAGGCATCAAAGGCACACACAATAGGGAGGTAAAAGGCCAAATGGTGACAAATGATGAAAAACTGGTGCTTAGCAAGCAACAAACTTCTGGTTAGCAGAATCAGCCTTCCTTAGAAGGAAGGAGAACATTATACAAAACAAATATTATTTTCCTGTCACATGCTCAAATTCATAACAGGGAACTTATTAGCTGCACGGAATAAGAGACCAATTTGCTTTCCCCGGAGAAGAGTAGATACAAGTTAACTGACACAGTATTTTAAAATTTATTCCTGTGATATTTCAGTACATTTCAAATTGGCAAGCCTAGCAGCTGTTTAGTTGAGCTACCCTTTGTGTTGGCTTCCTGGCTTCCCCTCAAAGCTTCTTACTCAGCAGTTCTGGGTTGGGGTCTGAGAATCTGTTTTTAACAACTTCCCAGGGATTTTTATTGCTGCTGGTTCAGGGACCAACCTTTGAGAATCATTGACCTAAACAATTCTAAAGATTTATTCGATATGAATTCCATCCCCACATCTATAAAGTACCATCATAAAGCTCTTGACACGACCCAGGTCCTCCAAGTCTGAATTGGTCTTTGGAGCCACTGACGCTTGGATTTCATCCCTCCTCTGCTATGTAACAGCTAGCTATCTAACCCTGTTCTTACCTGCAAAGTAGAAACCATAATGCCGGTCTCGTAGCTTGTCTTGTGAGATTGGCAGAACCCACAAGCTGATGCTCCAGTGAGGTCATCTCTTTCTGTGAGCTGGTTTGTGAATCTGCTCCCCAGGTGAGCAACCTGGCTCTTCGCCAAACCCCATCCTGGAAACCGACAAGTCTGAAAATCTAATCAAGGCAACTAAACCCTCTGCTTACCACAGCATGGCAGGAATGTACACTTATGTGATTAAATAAATCAAGAGCATTGGGCAGTTGTCTGACGTGGAATCTAGCAAATAAAAGGGGAAAGGAATTAGGAAAGAAAACTTGTCAGGGTTTACCCACCTTTGTTCAAAGCTAGAACTGCTCAAAGGAAGAAGTTTTCAAACTGTTCTTAAGGCAGCAGTTCGCAAACATTTTGGTCTCAGAACCTCTTTACTCACTTATAAAGTATGAAGATTTCACAGAGCTTTTGTTTCTGTGGGATATATTTATCAGTATTTACCACATCAGAAATTAAAACTGAAGAAGTTTAGGAATATTTACCTATTGATTAATTCTAAAACGACAATAGTGAACCCATTATAGGTTAACATAAAAAATATATTTTATGAAAAATAGCTATATTTTCCAAGAACAACAAAGTTACCGAATAGGGTGGCTGACATTATTTCATATTTTTGCACATGTCTTTGATGTCTGCCTTGATAGAAGAAAGCTGAATTCTCATATCTGCTTCTGCATTCCATCTGGAGCACTATGGTGGTTTGAAGTATAGGGAGAATATCGTGCCTCACACAGATAAGTATTGGAAAAGGGAGCTCCATTTTAATAGACCTTTCAAATAATCATCGATATTCTTTGATGTTACTCTGAAACACCACAAGTAATAGCTCCTCAAAGATTAGTGGCAATGTGCAATCTGAAACCCCATCTCTGAACTTTCCTACTATGTTAAACTTAATATCTACCTTGTAGCTTTGAATAGATCATTTACCCAGGTGTGATTCCATATTGGCTATTTGAAAAATGTCGGTCCATTGAATTATGCAGATATCCCAAATGATTTATATCATATAAAATTTTAAAAATTGCATTTATACCTTGACCAACATGGCTTAGAAAAGTGGGTGTTGTTCCACAGAGAAGAGGGTTGCCAGTTTGGTTCCTGGTTGGGACACATGCCTGGATTGTGGGCCAGGTGTCTGGTTGGGGGTGTGCAAGAAGCAACCAATCAATGTTTCTCTTGCACATCAAAGTTTCTCTCCCTCTCTTTCTCCCTGTGCTCTCTCTAAAGGTAAATAAATAAAATCTTTTTAAAAATCACATTTGTTCCTCTCATCACTGCTATGATCTGAATGTTCATGTCCCCTCAAAATTCATATGTTAAAATCCCACTCCCCAAAGATTATGCTACTAGGAGGGGGGGCCTTTGGTCATGAGGGTGGAGCTCTCATAAATGGGATTAGTGTCATATAAAAGAGATGTCACAGAGACTTCCATGAAGTGAGGACACAGTGAGAAGTTTCCAGTTATGAACTAGGAAGAGAGGCCTCACCAGAATATAACCATGTTGGCACCTTGACCTTGGACTTCCTAACTTCCAAGACTATGAAAAGTAAATGTCTGTTGTTTATAAGCTATCCATATTTTGTTACAGCAGCCCAAATGGACTAACATAGCCACTTATCTCATTAGAAAAAAAAAATCTAAGTATTGTGAAGCAGATAAAATTCTACACAATTCTACTTTCTTTTGAAAGCTGTCAGTTCCTTTCCTGAAGTTACAGGTTTATCTCATTCATTTTCAAGGAGATATCTACCAAATACCCAATTCCTAATAACCATAATATGTAAGGCTTCTTTTTTTTTTTTTTCAATTAAAACTGGTATCATATAAAAGATAGCTATTTCAACAACTTAAAAAACTTCATAGTGCTGCTCAATTATCACAGTTCCCTATGCAACAGAAAGGCTTAATGCTTACTTCTCATGTTATTACAGAATATTAAAGAGATGTGTACTCAAGGGTTGAAAATTAATATTAATAATTTTTACTGCTTCATCAAGGATATCCATAAGTGAATCTGGCTTTTAAGGTCTGCCTATATGTGATATGAAGAATAAAATGAGTTGGTTCTACTGTTTTAATTCATGCTAAGGTGTCACCAGCTTTACCCACCAACCCCTTTTGTGCCAAACTTTTTGAACCAGCTGAACCAGCAAGGTCCTGTACTATACCTCCAGGGATCCAAGGGAGGCCAATGGTCAAAATCTCTGGAACACCCATTCCTAATTAAACCATAAGAGTTGACCCTACTCTGATTTTAACTGTAAAATTTAACAGCATTCTCCCAGAAGATTCTGATGGAAAATAAAACAGTGTATGACTCACTTCTATAAAGCAAGTCCTGGCTGCACTAAATATAGATAAAATCTATACTGAAATCTCTTTTTATTCATCCCGTGTATACCAAGCCACCTATTTCTTTGAATCCCCAGCTTTGTACCAGACACTCTGTTGAGCACTAGGAGATATAATAATTGACAGAGAAGACATGATCCTTGTCCACGTGGCGCTTATAGTCCAGCACAGGAGACAGATAACCACATGTAATAAGAGCTATGAGGGAAATAGGACATTCTAATAAAAAATAAAGGGGTAAAAGAAAAGGCACACATTTGGGTCAACTATTCTCAAATTTAGGTGACTATCAGAGTCACCTGGAGAACTAATAAATAATACAGAGACCTGGCTTTTTGAAGTAGGGACGGCCTGGGCCTCTGTAGTTTTACCACGTGATTTTTCAAAATTTGAGTAGTGCTGCTTTAAATACAGTACTCAGAGAAAATCTTTCAGAGGTGACCTTAAAATTGAGTCCTGACTTATGAGAATAATTGGAAAACCCACACTTCTCATTGGATTTGGATTTCAGACTTATCTGAGAGATAAGAGAGCCCATTCTATTTCTTATTACTAAAATATTTTACCACTTAAGTAAGCAACTGTAAGTTCTTATGATCAACATATTTTATGAGAAATTACACTAGATATTTTGTATTTACAAGCTTTGTCATAAAACATCTCCCTGAAGATCTTATCCCATTAATAAGGGATAGAGCACATATCTTTATCTTTAAAAACTTATGCCCTACTGGCTATTGATCAACATTGCCTTTTTATGTGGTCAGTAGAATGTAAATGTTCTCTAACATCTCTTTGTTATCTTCCTGAGACTTGTTCAACCATCATGAAGCTTTGAATTAGTCCTCAAAGAACTTATGTTAAGATTACCTGCCCTCAAGACTTTCATTAAATATTGTAAAAATTACATTTCTTTAACTAATGTCAGTAAAAGGAATTAAGGTATTTAATTTCTGATCTCCATGTAATTAAGTGAAGAATGGAAAAAATAATATTTCAGTTAGAGGAAATAGTGTATAGGTTGGCCCTGAGGTAATGAAGGCCGTGGCTTCTTCAAGAAACCAGAGGAAGATGAATGAAGCAAGAATGTAATGAGCAAGAAAGAAGAGCACAAACAAATCTGGAAAGTTTAACAGGGGTTAGGCAATGTAGGCCTTTGGGCTCAAGGCAAGATTTTTGGTTTTTATTGTAAATGCAATAGGAAGCCTTTGATAGGACATATCCATTAGGAGTATTCAGAGAAGACAGCTATGAGTGGAGTGTATTGTAAAATAAGCATCAGTGTTTATGATACACACTGATGGATACACTGTTATTGGGCTTTATCCATCCATCCTTTGGTTGGTATAAGTTAGTCTTTAAAGTCTATTCAACTACTGATAAACTAAGACAATTGTATTCACACAACTTTAAAGCCAAGAAACAAATATCTGACTGTGAGCCATTTAAGAATCTACAACAGATCTGTTTATAAAAGGAAGACCCTGGAAGACAAATGTTGTCAAATGGAGCTCCAGAGTCCTATACCCTATTTTACTGACTCATGCTTCACTCATCTTTTTATTTCTCCATTGTTGATTTTTGCCCTCATCTGCTTCTTTATATTCATTTTCCTATTACTCCCCCAACCCTGCCCCAGTTTCCCTGTCTTCCTCCAGGACAACTGGAACTTGAGATGACATCTTAAATAAACTGTAGTCTGAAGGATAAAAATGTGGGCTATTTAAATCTCACTTCTCTTATTAACTGAATAACCTTGGCTAAGTCCTATAATATCTTTAAGCCTCAGATTCCTGATCTGTAAACAGAGGATAATGATACAGCTTACTTATAGAAATAAGTATGTATGTCCAGGAAAAATAGTGCATGGCCTGCTACATAGTACATGCTAAAAAATATTACTAATATATCTTTAAATCCCTGATTAAAATTTCCACTTATATTATCATCTCACCTTTTGAGCTCTTTCAGTTCAAGAAGCATATAGTTTATTTTTTTTAATGTACCATGCCACCTTTTTCTGGAAATAATTTGCAGCCTGCTTAATACCACTGTGAAATGCCATAGGACTTCAGAGAGGGGAGAACATATCACTTGCTGGACTGATAAGGAAGCCCTTCAGGTCAATGGTGGAATATGACTACATCATTGAAAGACTGGCAATATCTAGATAGGTAGTGGAAAAGGAGAAAGGACATTCAGGTTGTTAGTACTGTGAGCAAGTATGTGAAGTGAGGATGTGTGAAATGGGGATTCTTGTGTGATGATCAGTGAATAGTCCATTATTGTTAGAAATGGAAAATCTGTGCATAGAAAAGTATGTTAGCTCAAAACAGAGGAGCACTTTCACCAATAAACTACTGTTTGGAATGTATCCTGTAGGCTCTGGGGAGCCATTGAAATTTTATCATGAAAGGGACATGATGAAAGTGGTGCTTAATCAATATTGATTTGGTGGTACTGCATAGATTTATTTGGGAAACCAGCCGCATTGCTATTTGGTTCTCTGAACTAGAGTAGCAGTTGTGGAAATGAAACACTTGATCCAAAAGAAAGTTAAGAAGACTTGGAAGTTGACTCTTAAAGTGAAAGAGAAAGAATAAACACTTTAAACTTGAAATTACCATGAAACATATAAAAGTAGGTCATGTTACCTCTTGACCTCAATAGTTCTACCTTTAAAGCAGTGTTAATAAAATATAATCTCTTAGCTTCACAGAGATAAGAACTTAAGCAAGATACTTTGTGAAGCATAACCATAATAATAGATGCAAGGACTCCTAGTTCATTACCTAGCACAAGAAAAGCAATTAATAATCTTGTTTTTTCCATTTCAATTATCTTAATACTTTTCAAAATAGAGCTCCACAACCTAGTCAAGGTAGTTTTATAGGGTGAGAATAGTTAAGGGAAAGGATTACAGAAAATGCTTGACCTATATTTCTTTTCTTAAAATATTGATTTATAGATTAATAGATCAAACAAACATATTTCTTGCTCCTGGGTCTGGGAGTGAAGCAAAAAAGGCAAACTACCTAGTTATAATTATTAATGATTTCCCCACCCTTCCTTTTTTTAGCAGTAAACACTCATGAACAGCAGAATCTTATAGGTATGAACATTTCTGTTTCTCTAAGTCCAAGTTCTTTGATAATTAAATTATTAACCCTTGAAATGTTATTGAAAAGAAGTTATACATATTTAAGTAAAAGTGAGTTGTTGATGTCAGTATAAAATAAAAGATGCACTTTTTTTTTTCCCTCTGGAGCTGACCACTTTTCTGCTCTTAAAGTGGTCATTTCCCTCCTTGTACCACTTCAATTTGGGACCACAGACTGGACTTTCAGTTTCCAAGAATTCTTTCTTTCTTTCTAATTTTTTTTAGGTTTTTTTTTTTTTTTAAAAAGGTCTTTATTTCACCATTTTCAGAAAGAGGGGAAGGGAGAGAGGCAGAGAGGGAGAGAGACATCAATGTATGATTGCTTTTCACCCGCCTCCAGCCACAGACCTGGCTGGAGACCTGGTTTGCAACCCTGTTATGTGCCCTGGCTAGGGAATCGAACCTGCGACCTTTGGGTTCGCAGGCCGGCGCCTTATCCACTGTACTACCAGCCAGGGCTAATTTTTTTTAGGGTTTTATTCATTATTCTTAGAGAGAAAGGCAGGGAGGGAGGAAGAAAGGGAGAGAAGCATCAATGTATGGTTCCCTTTCACCTGCCTCCAGGTATGGACCTGGCTTGCAACCTGGTTATGTGCCCTGACTGGGACTCAAACCAGTGACCTTTAGGTTCACAGGCTGGCGCTTATCCACTGAGCCACCAGCCAGGGCTCCAAGATTTATTTCCAGTGGCTTTTCTAAGGGCCTTTGTAATTGTAAAGCTCTTTCTTTTGTTATTCTGTAGGCAACTTCTAAAGAACCAAGAATTTTGTAATAAATAGTTAATAAAATACATCCCCATCACAACCTTGTGTATCTAGCAGGATAAAACCACCCCAAAGTCTCTAAGAGGTTCTGAAAGCACTAACATGCCTTTTTCCTCACTGATAATAGCTCAGTTAGTCTTACTTAACTGTGGGAAATTCCCATCAGGCAACACTCTTAAAAAAAAAAGAGGGTACCCTTCAGGATACTGGTTTTCATAGCCAGAAGCTATGAGGCTTATTTTCCTGGCACTAGAACCATAAGCTGTATGGTAAGGCCTGAGGCTGGGATCACTCCCCAGGTAACCTTCCTGGCTTTTATGTGTGACCACTCATTCCACCAGTTGATACCTTGATGCTACCTCCTCACCTCCACCACACCACATCCTCTATGCCCCAGCTCCCCATCTCTACCTCGCCTACCTGTCTGGATTGAATATTACTTCTTTTAATCTTTGGTTGTCAGACTTCCATAGCGCTTGACTTTATGGATCAGAGATGTCTTAGTAAGAAGAATACATGGATCCAGAGACTAGGGCATAGGAGCAGAAGAGGCCCCAGTTACCACATGATGACCCTATGCTTCCAGTCCCCATCAACTCTGGGCATGACAGCAATGGTGGGTGGTTATCGTCTCCAAAGAGGGTACACTTTTGCAAGAGGATGCAAAAAGGATCCCATTGAACTACAAGCCATGCCCACCACCAGGATACCTTTGACATTTTGTGTGCAGAGACCAGCAAGCAAGAAAAGGAGTTGCAGTTATGGCAAGAGTAGATTGATGCTGATCATCAGGAGGAAGTAGGGTTGCTTTTACATAATGGCAGTATGGAGGAATGTACATGTTACTCAGGTGATAAAGTTGAGTGCATCTTGCTACTCCCTTGCCCAATTATGACATTGAATGGGCAAATGTTGCAGATGCAGCCTCAGATTTCTCAGGAATGAAAGTCTGGGTTTTGTCCCCAAGTAAAGCCAGATATACAGAGGTGATAGCTGTGGGTGAAAGTTAGAATGAATCATAGAAGAGAGAGAGGATGAGTACCAACTGTAGCTCCAAGACCCACTGCAGCAACAAGGGTTGTAATTTGTCTCACTAGCTGTCCTTTACTGAGCTGTCCCCTCAGGGAGAGAGGTGGATGGGCACCATGCAGGATCTGGTCCTGAATTTGTGTGAAGTAGATCTGCGCAGTGCAAGGGGTAGACTAGTGGCCATGAAAATGTTCCTCTTAGACATCTATCGGCAGTGTACTTGACTGAGAGCCATAGCAGGTCCCAACGCACTGAGTGAGCATGGCCTGGTTGGTCCCGGGAGTGGTGGGACTCCTCTGACAGGCAACCTAGAACTCAGGTTCTAGGACATCCTGAGAGCCTTTCAGAACACTCTTAAAACTGCAATGAAGTCTAAGGCACTTTCATCTAATCTTTCTTTCCTCTTTCCTCTACCATGGTTCAGATCAGATATCCTTCTCAGTCTTAATGGCTCTCCTAGCCTCTTCACTTATTTTCCCTCACAAGCCTTTCTCTCAATAAATTTCTTGCATGGCTAATCCCATTTTAGAAGATCTGGATCAACATAGCTTCATCAGATATTCAAAAGGTTTGTGACCTACAAAAGGTTATAACCCATTTGCCAGATGCTGAATTTGCATTCCTGCCTGGGAAGAACCAGGAACAGAGTTTGGAAGAGTTCTTGACTAAGATCAATGGTTTCCTTCTTGCCATAACCTTGATCAATGTGAATAAGATTATGCTGATGCATTTGGGAAGATGAGTCAATGCTGGGAATAAGTTTAGGCCCAACAGTGATTTTCTTCCCTCTGGCCAAGCAGATTACCCTTCCAACAGAGTGAATCTTATTATATAAACCACCATTACCCAATGGAATGTCACGAAAGCAATTAAGCTGGAGGAATAGATTGCTTCAAATTTACTTATTAAAATAATACATTAAAGAGAATAAAAATCCTTCCTGAATCATCCAAGTTGCAATGCTATCAGTCACTCATAGGACTTAAAGTGTACCACAGACACAATTGGCTTTCTCCATCCTGAAAAACGCAGTTACAAGAAAAGATAATTGCCAACCATTTCTGGAGAAAATTAAATACATACATTTCAGTTTTTAGACAGTTAGGGTTCTTATGTATTTGTGTGTGTGTGTGTGTGTGTGTGTATATATATATATATATATAATGTGTGTTCCACAACCACCCTTGAGCTTTTTCCATGATATTAATCATATTCTGTTGGCAGGGAGAGGGACAATATCTACCTAATGGATCTGTTACCCATGGAGAGTGTTTAAGGGGCTGATCCTCCTCTCTTATTAGTGATGAGACTGATTTAGAGCACTCCTCCGTGATCCACTTATTCATGGGTATGTTATCAAGAAAAATTTTAAGCTTTCTATTTCACAGTGTAATAAAAACCAAATAAGTTCAACCAGAATTTGTACTCTGTCCTTTTTCTGTCCCACTCTTGTCTTAGTAATATTTTCTCAGTCTTTGCTTTTTAAAAAGCCTAATAGTAATCTTATTTTCTAAAATTCCAATGTCTGAAATTCCTCTAGATGTTGGTCCAACTTAAACTAGCTGAGGGTGTGATTCTTTTAGGGTAATGCACAGGGAGAAGAGAGTCTGGAGGTGGGGTCCAGGATATAAGCAAAAGTGAAGCCTTTTTCAAAGCACAAAAAAATGTTCCAAATATTTCTTCCTGGAGAGTGATGTTTCTGGGGAGCATCCTGGTGTTCATGGCAGGATACTAGGATGAAGAAACTACTGGAACATCAGTTGGTTGATCAGATCCTAATCTTACATCTGTAACTGATCTAGTTGTCAAAACCATCTGGGCATTGTCTTAGGGTAAAAAAAAAAAAAATACTTCAAGTTCATGCCATCTCTGCAATTTAATTAACAAGGTAACCCAATTCACCAAGTGGCCCTAGAGTAAGCATCTAATCTCTTGCGAATTTACCCATTTGTAAAAATAAAATAAAGTTGCATATCTGTTCCTCATTTCATAAGTTCTTATGAAGTGGAAAAATGGCCTAATTTTAATTAAATCAGATTATAATGGCCCAAATAAATTATCAAACCTGATTCATGGGAATCTTTCAACATTATTTATGTTTGGTTACATTCACAATAAGAAAACCTAGCAGCTTTTATATACTCTGAAGACCCAGCTTCAAACATTCTTTGCATGCCCTGAGAGAGAAAGGGGCAGAATGAAATGTTACTACTTAATAAAATAGTTTAAAGGTGATAATACTGATGTTATAAAAACATTCTTCAAATGGCGTTGTTTTCAAAAGAGCATATTTTATACAACTAAAAGTTAATTTTAAATAGGTTAAGTTTTTTACTTACACTTCAGCAACTCCATGAAGTGAAAGGCATAGTACTCAAAAACTCTATATAACAGAAAGAAAGAAGGAACTTTTACCCTTTGCAACAACATGGATGGAACTGGAGAGTATTATGCTTAGTGAAATAACCCAGTCAGTGAAGGACAAATATCATACGAAGTCACCCATTACAGGACAATAATGAAGAAAACTAACAACAAGCAAAATAGAACTAGATATATGAATACAGTGAATAGGCCCTTCAGTGGGCATGGGGAAGAGGTTGGGGGGAGGGGGAGGCAGAGGCAAGGAAGGGGAGCAGCTTAGACAAGAACCTAGTATAAAGGAACCATGGCCATGGACAACAGGTAGGATTGACTTTGGGAGGAATGGGTGGGTGGGGAGGGGGACAGAGGGGAACAAAAAGGGGATGGATGTAATACAATAAAATTTTTTTTAATTCCCTTTTTTATTCCTCTCCCACACAAGCCCATCACACATCAAAGTTGCTTCCCCATCTGTCTCCTTTGAACCAATACCTTGACATCCAGCAATTCATGATTCCATGAAACTCTTGTGCATACAATCTGTTTCACCATTTTCTTGTGATTCTCCAGCACAGAAGCTCTCAAGCTAGCCTGTTGTCAGAGGTCCCTTTATGGAGGGCCAGAAAAGGAAAGAGAAAAAAAACAGTTCATTTTGAAGGGCATGGGGAGAGTAATGGCCAGAAACTCTAAAGTGTCAAGAAGTTAGACTCCATCACACTATGATTTGGTTCTCATCTACCAGATTACATATTTATAAATCTTCAAACATTCGCTAAATGGTTTTCACTACTAGCATATGAAGAGTAATAGTTCTCATTGGAGAAAGAAGCAAGCCATTGGACATGGAAATAACAATAGCTTCTGTCTCTAGTTGGTCAGCCGCAGCTCTAGGAGTAATTGAATTGGAGGTCTTCCAAGTCTTCATTCGCCAAGAATTGCTCATCATGAGGCCTATGAGAGGAATTTTTCCTTTTAAATTTCACAGGGCACTGTTCAAAACAGAAAAAATTCTGATACACATAGAGATTATTGTCAAATAAAAAGTTTTAATAATGGTTAGTATGCATTCAATAATTTCCTTGGAATTTTGTTTCTCCCCTCCCCACAACACACATACATGTACATACATGAACGCACACATACACAAACATACACCAAATACAATTGGCTAGTTCAGATAAGTAGGTCAGGTTTGGGAAAAACAAATTCCTGTGCTATGAACTTGTTTTTGTATTGGAGCACATATTGTACTCTACCTTATATTATTATTTGTTAACTGGCCTCTCTCCATCAGCTCATAAATACCTAGAATACAATGATAATATCTTTTATTTATTTGTATTCTCTAAAGCAGAATTTCTCAAAATGTGGTTTGTGGACTGCAGCTGGTGCCTACTATGAACTGTTTGTTCAGTCTGCAACAAGTATGCAAACTGAGAGTATGTATGTATGTATATATAATTGTTTATAAAAATTTAACATTATTATATTGCTTAAATGCATGATCATTGCACTCATCTTGTGAGCCAGGCCTAGGCCAGGTTGGGTATTGTTGAACTCCCTTGGATGAGCTGCATATGGTATAAGCTATATATACTTGCCCTGGGCAAGAATAAACAAAAATAAAACACTGCGGCCTTACCACAGGTAGTTTGAGAAGCACTGCTCTAAATTAGAAGTTGAAAACTATAGCCTGGGATTTCTGTATATAAAGTTTTATTGGAACAAGTCATGTCCATTTATTTACTTGTTATCCATACTGTTTCCACCCTACAAAGTTAGAGTTGAGTAATTGCAAGAGAGACTACATGGCCTTCAAATTGTATTATATCTACTATCTGGGACTTTAAAGAAAAGGTTTACTGGCCTTTGCTCTAAAGATTTGTTTTTAAATTTTTATTTGAATGCAGTCAATAGTAAGAAATCCATTTTAATTTTCAAATAAGTTGATACATATTTATCTATCTGAAATAAAAGTTTTACAAATAATATTTACCCATATTGCATGTGATCGACTCTATTTCTAGTCTATTCTGCTTTGTTCAATTGTATTAAAAATAACACTGGACACAACATAATAAATATTATGACCTATTATTGATTCTTATTCATAGTTTGAAAATTACCCCTTGAAATCTTCTAGCACAGTGCCTACTACACATGAAATATTTTGAATAGTGTTTTGATATTCACAATACCAGAGTTATTTTTCCTTCATGTCATGTAGAGTTTATGGATATTCAGTATCACCTCCACATGCTAAGTTCTCCCTTGTACTATAAGGACTGAAAGCCTAGAAACTATATTGCCCAGGTTCCTTTGTTATCAAGGTTCCAGTTAGATTTTTCAATGAGAAAAATTAAAGGTGGAATAAAAGAAAAGTTATTATTCCCCAACAGCAGGCACATAGGCATCAGTAGACGGAGGCAGTAAGCACAGAATTTTGTCACACATTCCCAGTCATCTACCTAATAATTTATTCTCTCCAGAGTCACAGGCAGCAGAGATAATTGGTCGTAGCTTCATTGTGATCTGTGTACTTCAACAAAAGGAATTTGAGGGAAAAATCATAGGAAGGAAGATTTATAGTCAGTGGTATACTAGTAAGTGTAACAACTGGCTCTAATTTGCAGGATTTGACAATTTCCATGATATAAATACTGATACAATGGCCAATTTCAGGCTGCCAATGTAGATCTGGGACGTTATGCACCCAATCAGCTCTGTAAGCTAGTGGGAGCTGGCTATTAGCTCCAGTTTTCACCTGTTACCCAGGCATTCCATCTTTTATGTTCCTGAATATTTTTTTCATTTAATGCAGTCTATTCTTGTTATTTATAATAGTTACATTCTGTAAAGTCACTGTAAATGCTGAATTAGCAAGTACTGGACCAGTGCTCCTAGGAACATTGTAGGGTTAGGTTCCTGTAAGTCTTTAGCTACAATATTTTCACCAACTGATCAATACATAACTTTGTTCTATCTGTGTTTCTGTTTAAAGACAACTGATTTCATACATATTGCTGGTTCATTAACACTGAACTAATGGTCAAAAGCACTATCACTCAGGCCTGAATGAAGCTTACCTAGTGCAGATATTTTCTCCATAAAGTACATCACAGCCTTCTTGGGCTTAGAAACACTAGCCAGCAATTCAACACTACATGTTTTGGGCCATTTTCAACAGTAAAATCTCCAAGAGAAAAGCACAAAAATGAGAAAGATGTGGAATTGAATAAACCTCAAAAGGGACATTTGTTTATAGTATGAGAGCTGAAATAAGAAAGCAGAATATCATCACCATGTTCAGCCTCAGCTGGGAATATGAATATAGAGGAAGCAAATCAAAAATTTAACCATTCTGTGCATGTCTGTGAAATGACAGCAAAAGCACCACATGTATTGATTTTGGTGTTTTAAATAAGCTTTAATAACCAGGCAGATTTGCAAATACGATATCTGTGAATCATACAATGAACTATACATTATGGTCACCCTAGTTATTAAGTGACAAAAATCACTACATCTCTTCAAGGGTAGAAAAAGTAGGAGCTCTGGAAGTATTAGAAAGGAAGATTTGGAGTTTGGCATGGTTTTGTTGAAGAGGATTAAAGTTTACAATGAACTTAAAGGGATTGCAAGGGGTCAGGCAGATTGGATTTGGTACAGGTTTTATCTTTCTGTAGAGTCCCTGGAGTTCGGAATTTGGACCAAATATCGAATCTCACTGTAGGTGTTTCAGCCTGTCAGCCAGCAAACATAATGAACAAGCAGGGTCACCACAGGCTTCATCCTGAGGACTTTGTTGGAATTGATTGCAACCCCAACCTGCTTCTTACTGGTTTTCAACAGGAGGAGGAAATTGAGAAATCCTGGATACTGGGAGCATCCTTATAAAGTTTGGTGTTTTGTTCAAGTCCATAAAGGAATCAGATTAGTGCTGAAAGGATTTTTATGTGTCAGATATTCTCTGTTTACCCCTCCAGCTCTCCTCTTCATTGTTCTCCATTTTGTTCTCTACCCCCAGGAGCCAAGTTTTACAGCCTTATCAACAGACTTTGTCTTCTGGCTTCTGGTTATCCATTGGTAGATGCCTATAATCATAGGATGGGAAGATAGTGAGGTCTGGGTGTTTACTGCCCTGGTTGCTTCCCTGCTGGGTTGCCACAAGTTGGCAGTGGTTACATTTCTCTACTGCAAGTCACAGCTCCTACTGGGGGAACTTTCATTATAGCAATAGTTCTCTTTTTAGTTTACCACTAACTGTTCCCTTTCTTTACCCTTTCAGGTCTAGGGTTAATGGACCCTGGATCATGTGAATCCTAAGGTACTTCATCACTCCATGTTGATTTCCCTTAACTATGCCCACATCTTATTAAATAGCCCTTTTCAATAAAATTTCCTCAATTATCTTCTTTGGCTTACATGAAAATAAGTTCATATTGCTTCCTTTTGTGACTTGATTATGACAGTGGGTTCAGGTGCTGTTAGCCTGATCTTTCCAGTATAAAGGTCCCCATTGACATCCATCTAATACTTTTGAGAACTTTTGATGACTGCTTCTAGAAATATTGTGCACCAGCTGTAGTTATCCTAAAATACAGCTTCTACAGGAAACAGAATAAATATTTGATTATTTCTCTTTACTAATCAATTTTTAGAGTAATGAATTGAGGTCCCATTAACTTCCAAAGAAGCTCACCTTTTCTTTCAAATATTGTGAACTCATCGGGGTATTTGCATATTTTGCATGCTTTATTATTCCTTTTGATGCTCAAATTGTCCTATCTTTCATTAGCAGGAATCTTTTTGTCATGACCTCAACAGACTTTGGTACCTTCCTTGCTTTCTAGAGCAACATGTTGTCTCACATTCATTTTTATACATTTCCTACTCCAGACTTGAAACTAAACAGTACTCTAAGGGGTTCTGATTTATTTTTGTGGCAAATACTATTTAGAGACCATAATTGGGATATTAAGGTCTTCATTCCCACCAGATTTTCATTACCTCTACACTTTTTCAGTGAACAGCATTAGGCAACATGCATATTTCAGAAAGTAAAAAAACAAGCTATGTAAGGTGCCAGCCTGTGAACCCAAAGGTCACAGGTTCGATTCCCAGCCAGGGCACATAACAAGGTTGCAAGCCAGGTCTCCAGTCATGTCTGTGGCTGGAGGCAGGTGAAAAGCAACCATACATTGATGTCTCTCTCCCTCTTTGCCTCTCTCCCTTCCCCTCTTTCTAAAAATAATGAAATAAAATCTTTTAAAAATAAAAAAACAAGCTATGAGTTCATACTGATATGCCCAAGAAATGTAAGCTTTCTAGAGTTTTTACTTATTTCATTTTATTCTATCCTTTTTGTCTTATAGTGAAAAGATTTATTTCTTATAGTGAATATATTTTCCCTAATTAAATTAACATAAATAAAATTTGATTTATCCTACTTCACACATCACAGTCTCAAATAACACTATTTTTATTAAAAATAAGGCTATCGAGTGCATCATAAAATTTCTTTGAGGTTTTTTAGTCTTTAGGATATGTTCCTCAAAGAATGTAAGAGGATATAGAAGGAATACATTTTAAGTTTTTTTTTTTCTTTTAACAATATGTTCTGGTGACTGCTCTTAGTATTATGCATAACTCTTCCTCCTTTTAAACACTAACTTGTTCTTCATTGTTTAGATATAACATAGTTTATTCAACCAGTCTCTTATTGAAGGACATTTGGGTTATCTTTAAACTTTTACTATTACAAATAGTGATGAAATGAATAGGTTTTTTTTTTTAATGGCATCTTGTATTTTTGCTAGTTTTCTAAAAGTGAGATTGCTTGTTCAAAGGGTATATGTAACTTTTTAAAAAATTTTATTGTTGTTGTATTACATCCATCCCCTTTTTGCTCCCCTCTGTCCCCCTCCCCACCCACCCATTCCCCCCAAAGTCAATCCCACCTGTTGTCCATGTCCATGGTTCCTTTATACTAGGTTCTTATCTAAGCTGCTCCCCTTCCTTGCCTCTGCCTCCCCCCTCAGTATATGTAACTTTTTAATGATGTAACAAATTTTCCAAAGAAGCTGAAGTTCTCATAGCTCTGTAATCAATGCCTATTGTCCTGCAGCCTCATTAATAGAGCATGTTATAAACCCTTGAAATGTTTTCACTCTTTGACAGGTGAAAAATGTCTCAGAGTAGTTTTAATTTGCATTGCTCTTATCTTGAGCAAGGTAGAACATCTTTGCTTATGCTTAGGGGCCATTTGCACGCTCATTTGTTCAAAACTCTGCCTCTTTCAGACTGGAAAGGGTAGATGCTCTTCAAATTATGTAAGATGAGTGTTTTACATTAGATGGCCCAAGGGCAGACCTTGAGACAAAGATCAAGTGAAAGTAAATTATTAGAAGGTATTTCCATAAAAAAAAAAAAAGGTAGTAGGCAAATGGAGAATAGAGACCTGGATGGAAAGGAGGCACCAAGACAGAGTATGACAGCAAGCAAAGTTCCAAGGAATATTGCTTTGAATCAATCTCAAAGGGGAGTTATGGAGAAAGTATGAAACACATCTAAGAATTTCCCCCAGTAGGGGGGCAAGGGAGCTTGAATATTAATTCTCCTCACTGTCATTCACTGGTTAAGGACTCCTTTCAGGGAATATAGATTCCTAGGCACTTCCAACATTTGCCTGTGTTTCCAGGCAAATCAGGTTCCAATTGCCTGAGAGTAGTCAGCTAACTTACAGATTTAGCTACTAGCCATTGAAAATGGTAAAGGGATTGGAGGGTTTATGGCAGAGTACTGGCAGCATCTGCTTCAATGATGACTATCTATCTTACACTTATGGGGAGCACTTAAAAAAGGGACATTTATTAGGCCAGTATCTGTGATATATGAGAGAGCAGAGCTGGCATTTCATTTACTTGATTTAACTTCATAGCTCATTGCTAATCATGTGTTAAAAGAAAATGATGATGTTATTTTGTACACCTGGTTTTCCCTAGTCACACAGTGTTGAGTTAGATGGCTCCTATGAGGCTGCCTTAGAACTTTCACAGATGCCTAAGCTAATCCCTTTGTGTAAAATCAACACCCGAATCTGTGTTGGAATTAAACCAGGGTTCCCCTGACACTAGCATAAGGAATAAACAAAGCCTTGTTTTCCCAGTTAATGGGAACAAACAGCTCTATCCCGGGTGGGCCTTCCTTAGAGGTTTTGCAAGTATAAGATAATCACACACAGTCCAGAGGTGCAGTTCAACAATCCTGAAGGAGAAATCAGGAAAGGAATAGAACAGAATGCTTTGCTTAAGACTATCAAGTGTATTACCCCTATGGCAACTTTATTGACAAAGCAAACAGACTTGATCTCTTAGGCCTTTGACCCTGGACCCCATGTTTTGATTCATAGAAGGATGTTTTGATTCATAGGAGGACTAAAGAGCTGAAAGATTTCAACATCTTAGAGAAAATAGAGCCCTTTCTCATTTCATTTACTTTCCTTCTTAAATTATATTTATTGGGATGACATTGGTTAATAACATCATATAGGTTTCAAGCATACAATTCTATAATACCGAGTGTAACTAATGAACAAGACAAACAAACAAATAAAAACTCATAGGCACAGACAACAGTATAATGTTTACCAGAGTGAAAGTGGGGTCAGGGGAAGCAGTAAAAGATAAAAGTGTCAAATATATGGTGATGAAAGAGATTTGATTTTAGGTGGTGAACACACAATACAGTATATAGATGATGTATTATAGAATAATTTATTTTCTTTTTTTTGTAACAGTGAATAAGAAAGATAACATGTATTCTATGTAATATACATCCACATTTTCTTATTTTATTTTCCTTAACTGCATTCAATTTTTCTAAGTTACTGAAAGTAACTTGATTTTCCCAAATTAGAAAATAATCCCAATCTGAGAAAACTTGACCTGCAGTAATGCAGATATAAAATACAAAATTACATGTTATTTATTAAGATCTATTTATAATAAGATTAATTTAAAGCATTCATAAGTTAAATTGGTTCTTATCCATTCAGCTACCTATGTCTTTTGATTGGTGCATTTAATCCATTTTAATTGAAGGTTATCATTGATAGGTACTTATTCATTGTGATTTTTCCCCTTTGTACCTGTGTTCTTGTCTGTCTGTCTCTGTTTCTTCATCTTCTTAAAGCAGACCCTTTAGCACTTCTTGTAATGCTGATTCGATGGAGGTGTATTCTTTTAGTGTTCTTTTGTCTGGGAAACTTCTTATTTCACCTTCCAGTTTGAATGAGAACCTTGCTGGGTAGAGTGGTATTGGTTGTAAACCTTTGTTTTTCATTGCTTGGAATATTTTTTGCTATTTCCTTCTGGCTTAGTGTCTCTGTTGAGAAATCAGCTGATAACCTTATCAGAGCCCTCTTCTATGTTATCAGCTATTTCTCTCTTGCTGCTTTTAGGATTCTCTTTGTCTTTGAAATTTGCCTTTTTAATTATGATGTGTCTTGAGGTGGGCCTGTTTGGGTTCATCTTCACTGGGACCCTTTGTGCATTCTGAACTTGCATGACCTTTTTCTCTCCTCAAATTAGGGAATTTTTCTGTCATTACTTTTTCAAACAAGTTGTTTATCCCTTGCTCCTTTTCTTCTCCTGCTATCCTTATAATATGAGTATTATTAGTTTTCATGTTGTTCTGCAGCTCTCTTAAAAGATCTTCATTATTTTTAAGTCTTTTTTCATTTTGTTGCACTGTCTGGGAATTTTTTTCTACGTTGACCTCCAGCTTGCTAATCCAATCCTCTGCTTCCTCTAGCTTGATTTTGATTCCTTCTACTGTGTACTTCAATTTGGAAATTGTATTGTTTATTTCCTCCTAGCTCTTATTGATAGTTTTTATGTCCTTTTTTAATGCTGGTGTAATTCTCAGTAAGTTCTTTGTACCTTCCCTGGAGTTCTTCATAGTTCCCTTGGGGTTGTTTGTAGTGTTCTTTGAGCTCACTGAGCTCATTGAGCTTCTCTGTAATCATTATTTTGAATTCTGTGTCTGATAGTTTACTTGCCTCTATTTCATTTAGCAGTCTTTCTGGGGATTCCTCCTTTTCTTTTGATATGGAGTTTTTGTCTCCACATTTTAGGTGACTCTTCTTTTTTATTTTTGTTTCTTAGGTTGGTCTGCTTTGACTTCCTGTCTTTGTGGGGTCCATTTATTTTCTTAGTGATTAAAATTAGCAAGTGGAAACATAGATTATGAGAGAAGAGATAACTAACACTAATGGAAGATGACCTGGAGTATAATTTCCCCACATCCATATTTTTTTCCTCCACAAATTGAAAGCTGAACTTTGGGCAATTTTAGAGTGATCAACTCATCTTGATTTGCTTAGGACTTTCTTGGTTTTAGCACTGAAAGTACTAAGTCCAAGGTAATCCCTCATTGTAGGGAAAATTGGGATGGTTGTCATCTTAGCAATTTCTTGAATATTTCTCATTATGTTGATGATTTTGAACAGTGCTTCTTGAACTAAATTGTATCCAAATTCTCTAGATATATTGGTAACATGATTCTGATTTAAGGGGTCATGTAGGGCCTGGCCTGTAAGTCTGCATTTCTAGTTCGCAGGTGATACTGATACTGCTGGTCTACATACCCACGGACTATACTTTGGCAAGGGTCAAAAGCAGTCATAATATAGGGATTGACAAATTAGGTTTACAGTTGTGAGTACATGAAACACAGAGTTTATTTTTGCATTATTATTTCTTAATTATTGTATTATTTATTTGTGTTATAATAGTAAACCTGTATTTGCCCGCTTGTATTGATGCCATAGTCTTACTGTAAATCTTCAACATTTGAAACTTAGTTTTAGTTTTTTTTAACTTTTAAAAAGATTTTATTTATTATTTTGAGAGAGGAGGGATGAGAGAGAGGCAGAGAGGGAGAGAGACATCAATGTGTGGTTGCCTTTCACCTGACTCCAGCTACAGACCTGGCTGGAGACCTGGCTTGCAACCTGGTTATGTGCCCTGGCTGGAGAATCGAACCAGTGACCTTTGGGTTCACAGGCTGGCATCTTATCACTGTGCCACCAGCCAGAGGTTAATTTTAGTTTTTTTTTTAACTTAAGGAAAGAAATGTGTTTATGTGATAGTATTAGACTTTTATGATTACTCAGAATGAAGAGAAGGATATTAATTCACTTGCCAACAGTTCATTAGTGTTAATGAAAAACAGTTTAAAGGAAGGGTACTCAACTTAAAACAAAGCAAATTTTAATTGATACAAAAATTACAAATGATGGTTGTTGCTCTACTTTTTATATTGCACTATTCACTTTTTTATTTAGTTCTGTTTTATGGATTATATATTTTTTATTTTTTTATTTTTTCTTATTATTTTTTTAAAGATTTTATTCCATTATTTTTAGATAGAGGGGAAGGGAGAGAGGCAGAGAGGGAGAGAGACATCAATGTATGGTTGCATTTCACCTGCCTCCAGCCACAGACCTGACTGGAGACCTGGCTTGCAACCTGGTTATGTGCCCTGGCTGGGAAACTGAACCTGTGACCTTTGGGTTCGCAGGCCAGCGCCTTATCCACTGTGCTAACAGCCAGTATATATTTTTTAAACTTTATATTTTGGGGTAATTTAAATTTCATGAACATACCTGCTTTGCCCATTCCTATCACAATCATATATGGGTACACCATCTGTACCTTCAAATGCAATTGTGTGTTTTTATCTTGATTTTCTTATTCTTAGTTTATAAAGGTATATGTCTTTATAATTTGCATATTTTACATAAAGATATAAAAGCACTTACTAATTTATCTTAGATTTATTTAATCAACTCCCTCTCTAAAACTTCGTTTATTTTTCTTTGGGCATAATGGCAAATCTCTTTGGAATAACACATTTCAATGATGCCATGAGACAGCTTTGATTCCAGGAAAGAAACACTGATTTTGAGTATTCCTAAATATTACAGCAGGTCTTATTGTTATTCATCTTTATTGCCAAAATTTACATGAAAATCAATATATAAATCCACACCATACTTTTATCATGAGTTGTCTAGAGTTACTTCTTGCTAGCTTTTTCAGCTACAGGGTATTGACTACTAGTCATATTTTATTAAATTTCTATATATTTTAGCAGAGTATTCATAGAAAACAACAATCATTTCAATTATTAGTCCTATCACAGGTAAAAGGTATCTTCCCAAATCCATCAACTTTTTTTGATTTCTAAATCTATTAATGATTAGTATGTGTGTCTGTGTATATACTTTTTTCTATAATAAAAATTATTAAAATCCTTTTAAAATCTAAATCTAATCTCCTTTTAAAAATGTATAATCTATCTTGAATTAGAAAGGATTCCACATAACTTACTGAGTGTATCTTAACATTAAAAAGAGCAATCATTAAAACTGGGGTGAAAAAATAAATTAGAAGATAAACTGAAACTAGGAACAAACACAAAAGTGGATCCAGTATTTAGATACATCTGAAGTTTAAGCTTTTAGAATCAGATATAATAGCGTCCAAGAGATAAAAGCAGGTCAACTAATCTATATCTTGTGCAGGAATGGTCTAATGTAATATTTCACCAAGAACTAAGTATTTGTCCTGAATTTCTGCTCAAGATGGAGGCATAGGTAGACACACCGTGTCTCCCTGCACAACTAAGGAGAAATACATCTATCTCAAAACTGGAGACAACCAGAAATTCCAGAAATTCAAGCTGCATGAAAGTCCAACAAATTAAGATATAAAGAAGAAATACTCATCCAGACAGGTAGGAGGGGAGGAGCAGGGACAGAGAGGACATAGCTTGGTGATATAGCAGTGGCAGTAGGACAGTGACTGTGGACCTCCAGCAGAAAGCTCTGTCACAAATTTTAAAAAGTAGGAACACCTGGGGAGCTCTCCCGGCACCACATCAGACCACTGGGCTCTGTTCTAGCATTGGGGAAAATAAGGTCTCATTGCTTCTGACTGTGAAAATCAGTGGGAGTTGGAGGGGAGGAAGAAACTGCTGGTCTCTCAGCAGAGTCCCTTTGTTTAGAGGCCCTCACAGTCCTAGAATGTCTGCAGACACACCCACTCTGAGAACTACAGCCAGGGAAACAGCTAGAGAGGTGCCAGTCCCATGAGGGAAGCAAAAGTGCCTGGAAAAGGGGCAAGTGCTGAGCAAGCAGCATTGTTTCATCTCAGGCCCCTTCCCCACATGCAGCACCATAACATGGTGAAATGGGTTACTCCATACTGATGAACACCTAAGGCTCCACAGCTTACAACGTAACAGTTACAACAGCTCTACCTAAGACACAGAGGTAAAAACAGGAGCCTGTCAAATTGAGAAGACAGAGAAGTATGGCCCAAAAAAGGAAACAGATCAAGGGTCCAGTGGGAGAACTAAGAGATGAGATAGCCAACCTAATAGACACAGAGTTCAAAATGCTGGTGATAAAGATGCTTACAGACTTGAGAGATATGCTTGAGTATGGCAAACACAAAAGAGAACAAGTGAAGGCTATGTTATGTGAAATGAAGGAAAATTCACATGAAAATGATGGTGAAGGGAAGGAAACCTGGGTTCAAATCAATGGTTTGGAACATAAGGAAGAAATAAATAGTCAATCAGTACAGAACAAAGAAACAAGAATTGAATAAAATGAGGAGAGGCTTAGAAACCTCTGGGACAACTTTAAATGTGCCAAAATCTGAATCATAGGGATGCCAGAAGGAGAAGAGGAGGAGCAGGAAACTGAAAACTTATGTGAAAAAATATTGAAAGAAAATTTTCCTAATTTGGTGAAGGACATAGACATACAGGTCCAGGAATCACAGAGAGTCCCAAACAAGCTAGACCCAAGGAGGACCACAACAAGACACATCATAATTAAAATGCCAAAGGTTAAAGATAAAGAATCTTAAAAGCAGCAAGAGAAAAGAAGAGTTACCTGCAAAGGGGTTCCTATAAGCTATCAGCTGATTTCTCAAAAGAAATTTTCCAGGCAAGAAGAAGCTGACAAGAAGTACTCAAAGTGATGAAGAGCAAGGACCTACAACCAAAGTTAGTCTATCCAGCAAAGCTATCATTTAGAATGGAAGGGCAAATCAAGTGCTTCCCAGAGATGGTAACACTAAAGGAATTCATCATCACCAAGCCATTATTATATGAAATCTTAAAAAGATTTATTTAAGAAAAAGAAGGTCAAAACTATGAACATTAAAATGACAATGAGCCCTGGCTGGTGGCACAGTGGATAAAGGCACCGGCCTGTGAACCCAAAGGTTACTGGTTCGATTCCCCAGCCAGGGCACATAATCAGGGTGTAAGCCAGGTCTCCAGCCAGATCCATAGCTGGAGGCAGGCAAAAGGCAACCATACATTGATGTCTCTCTCCTTCTCTACCTCTCTCTCTCCCCCTTTCTCTGGAAATAATAAATAAAATCTTTAAAAAAATTTTTTAATAAATAAATAAATAAAATGACAATGAACTCGCAACTATCAACAATAGAACCTAAAAACAAATGAACAAACAAAGTAAGCAAATAACTAGAAAAGGGTCAGAATCATAGGTATGGGGATAATTGGGAGTGTTATCAGCTGGGAGGGAGAAGGGGGAGAAAAGGAAAAATGGTGCAGGAATTAGGAAACATAATTGGTGGGTATAAGATAGACAGGGGGAAGTTAAAAATAATATAGGAAAGGGTGAAGCCATGGATTATATACATGACCCATGGACATGAACTAAGGGGGTGTGGGATTGCTTGAGGGAAGGGAGGTCCCAGGCAGAGAGGAGCAAAGGAAAAGAAATTGGGACAACTGTGACAGCATAATAATAAGACATACTTAAAAAAGGAAAATAAAACTTACTCATCAACTAAGTTGACATGTTTACATATGCTAAAATGCACCCATTTTAAGTGTATAATTTGATATGCTTCGACAAATTTATAAACTTGTAAATTTTATGCAAATTAAGATGCAAAATATTTTCATAACCTCTCGATGTGCCCTTGTGTCCCATTCTAGTCTATATTTTCCACCACCAGGCCCAGGCAACAACTGCTCTTCTTTGTGTTAGTATAGATTAGGTTTGTCTTTTCTAAAAGGTCACATAAGTGAACCAGAGAGTATGTGGGTTTTTTGTTGTTGGGGTTCTTTTGTGTGTAACAAAAATCTATTTTTATTACTGAATAATATTCCATTGTGTGGCTATACCACAACTTATTTATCCATCCACCAGTTGATGAACAAATGCTTATAGGAGAAGGAAATTTGAAATAAGCAAACAAACAAAACAAACTGTATACTTGTCACTTCGGCTTTATAAATAACCGAAGATATAAAGAGGATGAATTCTTGCTAAAATATTCTTTAGCTCAACAACTAAACTTCTGCTTTATTTCTCTCTCTAAGCCTATTTCTTTTCTTATAATTAGTAATAATTTTATTTTACAAAGCTAAAATACTGTATATTTATATAAATTGTCATTGACAGAAATCAAGCACATCATATTTATCACCTTTATTCATGGAATGGCAGGCACATGCCAGAAACTATTATCCTCCCACAATTGAGAGGGAAACTCATGGAATTAAACTAATATTTGGACTGTTGTGGAAATTTATAACTAAAACTAGGGACACAACATAGATTTCCCAAGCTCAAAGTTACTTCCATATTCTCTTCCCATGCCTTTACCCTGAAAGGGTTGGAAGAGTGCACGCAACAGGCAAAGTATGGCCATTTGCCCTCATTCCTGCCTCAATTACCCCTTCTCACTTCAACACAAGCAGCTGGCCTTTAACTTATTTTATCTAATGAATTGACTTATAAGATTTTATTACCTAAAATGGTTCTCAGGTTAAAATTATTGAAAATCCATTGAACCAAATCATCCCAAGAAAATAAGAATTCTCTCTGTTTTAAAATACAAATCTTCAGCCCTGGCTGGTAGCACAGTGGGTAAGGCGCCGACCTGCGAACCCAAAGGTCACAGGTTCGATTCCCCAGCCAGGGCACATAACAAGGTTGCAAACCAGGTCTCCAATCAGATCTGTGGCTGGAGTCAGGTGAAAGGCAACCATACATTGATGTCTCTCTCCCTCTCTGCCTCTCTCCCTTCCCCTCTTTCTAGAAATAATGAAATAAAATATTTTTAAAAAATACAAATCTTCAGTGGTAGTGTAATGCCTTCCACATATATGACACTTCTGCTTCTTTATTTTTTTTAAAGATTTTATTCATTATTTTCAGAGAAAAGGGCAGGGAGGGAGGAAGAAAGGGAGAGAAGCATCAATGTATGGTTGCCTTTCTCCTGCCTCCAGCTGAGGACCTGGCTGGAGACCTGTCTTGCAACGTGGGTATGTGCCTTGAGTGGGAATTGAACCAGTGACACAGGTTTGCAGGCTGGTGTTCAATTCACTGAGCCACACCAGCGAGAACTTTTTAAAAGAGCTTTCACAAACATTTCATTTGGCTATAACAACAAAGTTAATCAATAAAGGCAATTAATTAAGACTATGCATTCACAAATGTGTTGTTGGTTAACATTTAATTATCCTTGTTAATGAGAAATGGACCCAGTATATGTGTACAAAAACCACATACAAACAAAACTTAATTACAACAAGTAGTTTCTAACTTCTTTTTCACTAAAGAGCATCCACAGTGGTGAAAAAGGTAATGTAGGCAGGTTTTCTTTCCTATGTCTCTTATAAGAGAGTGGTGGTAAAGGAATGAAACAATCATGTTGGGCCCTGGCTAATATGGCTCAACAGATTGAGTGCCAGCCTGTGAAGAGAAAGGTCACCAGTTCAATTCCTAGTCAGGGCACATGCCCGAATTGTGGGCCAGGTCCCCAGCTGGGGGCGTGTGAGAGACAACCTATTGATGTATCTAATGCACATCAATGTTTCTTTCCCTTCTTTCTCTAAAAATATATAAATAAAATCTTTTAAAAAAGAATCTTGGGAAGGTGGATTATTTTAAACCCTCAAACTATGACTTTCCAAAAGTGATTGCCAAAATTTGACATAAAAGAGCTGGTTTTTAAAAGTGACTTAAAAAGCCTCCCAACAAGTGAACGTTAAGACATCAACAGCATAGTTTACATAGTTCAACTTTGGGCCATTACTGAGACCAAGAGAAAGGAAGGCCATAGCTATAAGCAGAGTGACAACTGGTCCCAGTTTGCCTGGACAGTTACAGTTAAATAATTGTTAATAGCTCCCTCTTTTATTGTCATAAGTGTCCTACTTTGGATCATAAATTATATGATTATCTTAGCTATAAGGACACCGTTCTGAAGCACAAATAATGAAAAGGGGATATTTCGTGGCATTTTTACCATTTTCCCTTCTCCAAAAGATGCTCAAACTGACACCTTGTACCACCTAAACTATAGATATGATTGGACTTTCTCTCCTGTCTATTCATTTCAACCAGTGTGCTCATCAGAATCATTGAAAAGCTTTAAAATACTGATGCCCAAGAAACATCTTGGAACAATTAAATCAGTGTCTGTGGATGTGGGGACTAGTCACTGATACTATCATAAAGTTTCTCAGGTAATTGTAATGGGTAGACTGGCTGAGAACTACTGATTCTGACATTTTCCCAGTAATTATTTCTATTACAAGACATCTGGTATTATGAGTGATCATGAAACTTAATATCTCCCTTAACCAAGAACCATGGTACACTCCCCTTTGCTCCATCCTCTGGGTGGCTGAAAGCCCTGGTCAATAAATTATTCTACTTTTTCCTCTAAAAGTTCCATAACTGCAGTGATAATATAAGAAATCTTAAACTACAGTAGTCCACATGAAGAGCTCCTTAGCTCTGGGATAAAGGCACTTGAAGTGATAAGTGATAAAGATGTTTGAAGATACCTTAAGGTGGGCCACTCCTTATCATTTGATGGAAGCTCTGACATTCTCAAAGCTAAGCAACTGAAGCTAGGTGGCAGTCCTGCTCAGGCAATTAAAGAAGACACCATAAAAACACCTATTAAAAAGATGTATAGAGCCCTGGCTGGTGGCACAGTAGATAAGGCACTAGCCTGCAAACTCAAAGGCCGCTGGTTCAATTCCCCAGCCAGGGCACATAATTAGGTTGCAAGCCGGGTCTCCAGCCAGATCTATGGCTGGAGGCAGGCAAAAGGCAACCATACATTGATGTCTCTCTCCCTCTCTGCCTCTCTCCCTACCCCTATGTCTAAAAATAATGAATAAAAATATTTAAAAAAAAAGAAAACCAAAAGGAACTTACCAGTAATTTAACACCAACTGGGATCAACAGGGCAAAACTAATTTGCTTATGTCATGCCTTTAAATACAGTCTTCCCTTACTGAAGTTAGGGAATTTCTCCCAACTATGAGCAACTCTTGAATTTTTTGATGCTTCTCAATATTCTTCATAACTTCCTCACCTTCCAAGTTTTGGGAGATTACCCCACATCAACCCCTCAGGCATGTGTCTACAAATGGACACTTGCTAATCACTTACATTACATCTATAAAATGAAAGAATGTAAAGAAGTTATGAAGAATATTGAGAAGTATGTTACAGATATTCAAAAAAAATGACAAAACAATATTCTTTTAAAAGGACTTATATTATTGAAATAGCTATAAGGACATTTTCCAAAACATTAATAGCATTTATCTATAGGCTGAGATTTGTGGAGATTTTTATGCCCTTTTTTTATACTTTTCTGTCTTAAATTGTTTTGCAATACGCATATGTACTTTTTTTAATTTATTTTTTAAAGATTTTATTTTATTACTTTTAGAAAGGGGAAGGGAGAGAGGCAGAGAGGGAGAGAGACATCAATGTATGGTTGCGTTTCATCTGCCTGCAGCCACAGACCTGACTGGAGACCTGGTTTGCAACCTGATTATGTGCCCTGGCTGGAGAATCGAACCTGCGACCTTTGGGTTCGCAGGCCGGCGCCTTATCCACTGTGCTACCAGCCAGGCTGTACTTTTATTTTAAAATATTGTATTTTATGAGAATTATAATGTCCTTCAACTCACAAATGTCCATTAGTGCTTAGGTAATTACAAGATCATGACTGCTTTCTGTCATGTTTATTCTCAACCCAAGGTCTGCTTTGCATTAATTGACTGGCTCTCCTAATAAGACTTGTTAATTGATGATGTTAGTGTGTATTCATCCCAGACAATCAATAGGCTGTACATGTTCTCACTCTAATTTGGAGAGCTCACCAGAAGTTTATGTTTTTGTTTGCTAGCTCTTGTTTTAGGGAATACCCAAATAAAGTTAGGGTATGTTGAATTACGGAAATTTCATACATCCTAAAGTGTCCAACAAACTGTTCTATGGAGAATATGTAATTTTAGAAATTACAAGATAAATTGCTATATGAGAAGTAGAAGCTCAGAAAAAAATTTTGTAATTCTTTTAAACCATATTCATTTAATTATTTGAGTTAAGCATAGCACATTAAGAAATATAGATGGGAATGCAACTGAGGGTACCAACTGAGTATCCCAATGACTGATCAACCTTTCTTAAAAATAAATGCTTTCATGTGTAATAAATACCAAACAGAATAAATAAAAATAAATCAGGGGACAGAGGGGAGGAAAAAGGGAATGGATGTAATACAACAACAATAAAACTAAATTTAAAAAAATAATAAAAATAAATCTATACCTTCATATATCCTAATGAAACTGTGGATTAACAAAGACAGAGAAAATACCAAAGCCAGCCAGAGAGGAAAGCCTAATAATCACTTATAAAGGAATGAATGAAGGTCTGTCCCCAAAGTATTGGCCACACAAACTGTGTTAATTATATTGACATTGGCTCAATAATTTTGGAAATGACCTCGTATATTAAATTAATAATCACAGCTGAAGACAGAGGCAGTGAAATAATAGCTTTAATATTCTGAGATTAAATAACTGTCAACTTAAAATTTTGTAACTAAAGAAACTATATATATATATTAATTATTATAATTATAATTTATATATATATTTATTATTTATTATTTCCAGAGAGGGAGGAAGGGAGAGGGGAAGAGAAGGAGAGAAACATCAATGTATGGTTGTCTTTCACCTGCCTCCAGCCATGGACCTGGCTGGAGACCTGGCTTGCAACCTGGTTATGTTGCCCTGGCTGGGAATCAAACCAGAGACAGGAAACTATATTTCAAGAATAAGGACAGAGGGGAACAAAAAGGGGATGGATGTAGTACAACAACAATAAAATTAAAAAAAAAAAAAAACTTAAAAAAAAAAGAATGAAAGTAGGCTTCCAAGATGACCAAAAAATGAAGGAACAATGGTTGTGCCAAAAAAAAGCAGTGGCCATGTGTAGCCTATTCGCTGCACCAACTGTGCCAGATGTGTGCCTAAGGACAAGGCCATTAAGAAGTTCATCATTCGAAACATAATAGAGGCTGCAGCCATCAGGGACATTTCAAAAGCAAGTGTCATTGATGCCTATGTGCTTCCCAAACTGTATGTGAAACTGTATTACTGTGTGAGTTGTGCCATTCACAGCAAGGTAGTCAGGAAGGAATTGTTCTCGTGAAGCCCAGAAGGACTGAACACCTCCACCCTAATTCAGACCTGTGGGTGCTGCTCCATGACCTCCACCAAAGCCCATGTAAGGAGCTAAGTCCTTAGGGACTGAAGAAAAGTTCTCTGGAAAAAAATAAAATGGAAATTGTACTGAAAAAAAAAAAGAATGAAAATTAAAATATTTTAATTTAGACAAAAGATCTTTGTCAATTGATTTTGAACAAGTAAATTCTAAAGGATTGTCATTTAAGCAGGAGAAAACAGTCTCAGAGATAAGAGCTGAAGTGCAATAAGGAAAGACAATGAGTAAAATCCATTGAATGTTGAGCATATAAAATAACAAAACAAGTGAATGTATAGATAGTCATGTCTAATATTTAAAATGAAAAATAAGAGAAAAATGGTGACAGAGTAGAGGGCAGTGCTGATGGAGTTCTCGAGTGCCAGAGCACCTGGAGGATAGGGTAGGGAGCATGAGACATCTGCAGGTCCCTGCCAATTGAAGCAGTAAGCATCTGGACTCAGGGGTGCACAACCCAGAGGCTGCAGAGACCTACAAGAGAGCAGGAGCAGCTCAAAAATAGTGTATGAGACGGGATAGAAGGAGTGTCTCTCAATCAGCCAACTGGAGGGAAAGGAGCAACACATATAACAAATCCAAAATACAACCAGACAGCCCAAATTAATGACATAAAGGCCACCCCAAGAGCAATAAGTAGAGAACATCTAGGAGACTGAAACTCTGAACTCCACCAATCTCCCAACACAGAAGGGTGCTCCACGAAGGCAAGGAATCAAAGCAGATTAATCCAAGACAAAAACAAGCAACAACAGACACCCAAACTGGGGGGAAAGAATCAGTCTATCACTGAAAGGAAAGGAGGAATCCCCAGAAAGATCACTAAATGAAACAGAGGCAAAAAAAAAAAAAAAAAAAAAAAAAAAAAAAAAAAAAAAAAAAAAAAAAAAAAAAAAAAAAAAAAAAAAAAAAAAAAAAAAAAAAAAAAAAAAAAAAAAACTATCAGATATGGAATTCAAAAGAATGATGATAGAGAAGCTCAATGAGCTCAGCCAGCTCAAAGAAAACTATAAACAACTCCAGGGGAAATACTAAGAACTCCAGGGAAGCTGCAAGGAACTTACTGAGAGTTACACCAGCATTAAAAAGGACATAGAAACTATCAGGAAGAGCCAGGAGGAAATGAAGAATACAATTTCTGAATTGAAGAATACAGTAGAAGGGATCAACAGTAGGCTAGAGGAAGCAGAGGATCGGATCAGCGAACTGGAGGACAAGGTAGAAAAACATTCCAAGACAGTGAAAGAGAATGAAAAAGGCTGAACAAGAATGAAGAGCTTTTAAGAGGGCTGCAGAACAACATGAAATGCAATAATATCCATATCATAGGGATACCAGAAGGAGAAGAGAAACAAGAAATGGCAAACCTGTTCAAAAAAGTAATGATAGAAAATTTCCCTAACATGATAAGTGAAAATGTTACTCAAGCTCAGGAAGCACTGAGGGTCCCAATGAAGATGAACCCAAACAGACACACTCCAAGACACATTATAACTAAAATGGCAAATTTCAAAGATAAAGAGAGAATCCTAAAAGCATCAAGAGAAACAGCAAATAACATATAAGGGGGCTCCCATAAGGTTATCAAATGATTATTCAATAGAAACAATACAAGCCAGAAGGGAATGGCAATAAATATTCCAAGTAATGGGGGAAAAAGGGCCTGCAACCAACAATACTCTACCCAGCAAGGCTCTCATTCAAAATGGAAGGAGAAATAAGGAGTTTCCCAGACAAAAGAAGACTAAAAGAATACATCTCTACCAAACCAGCATTGCAAGAAATGCTAAAGGGTCTGCTAAAGAAGAAGAAGAAGAAGAAGAAGAAGAAGAAGAAGAAGAAGAAGAAGAAGAAGAAGAAGAAGAAGAAACAGAGAGAGAGACAGAGAGGAACACAGGTACAAAGTGGGAAATGGTAATGAATAAGTATCAATCAATAATAACCTTAAATGTAAATGGATTAAATGCACCAATCAAAAGACATAGGGTAGCTGAATGTATAAGCTGAATGTATAAGAAAACATGACCCACATATATGCTGTCTTCAAGAGCTCCAACTCAGAACAAAAGATCAACACAGATTGAAAGTGAAGGGATGGAAAAATATATATGAAGCAAATGGACATGAAAAAAAGTCTGGAGTAGCAGTACTTATTTCAGACAAAATAGATTTTACAATGAAGGACATAAAAAGAGACAAGGAAGGACATTTCATAATACTAAGGGAGCAATCCATCAAGAAGATATAACTCTGATAAACATATATGCACCCAACGTAGGAGCTCTGAAATATATAAGGAAAATCTTGCAGAACTTCAAGAAGGATATAAACAGCAACACAATAATAGTAGGGGATTTTAATACCCCACTGTCAACAATGGACAGATCTTCTAAACAAAAAATCACCAAAGATCTTGTGGCATTGAACAACACTCTAAAGGAAATGGATCTAACTGATATATACAGAACTTTTCACCCCAAAGAAGCAAAATACACATTCTTTTCAAATACATTCTCTAAGATAGACCATATGGTAGATCACAAGACAAACCTCCACAAATACAGGAAAATGGAAGCATCTTCTCAGATCACAATGGATTGAAACTAGAAACCAATCTCAAGGGAAAAAAACAAAACCACTCTAACTCATGGAGACTGAATAACATGCTTTTAAGTAAGGAATGGGTTAACAATGAGGTCAAAGATGAAACCAAAAAGTTTCTGGAAACAAATGACAATGAATACACAGCAGTCCAAAACTTATGGGACACAGCAAAGGCAGCACTCAGAGGGAAGTTCATAGTAATACAGGCCTATCTAAAAAGGTCAGAAGAAGCTAAACAAATGACCTAACCATAAAGCTGCAAGAACTAGAGGAGCAACAACAAACAAAGCCCAGAGCAAGGAGAAGGAAGAAAATCATCAAGCTCAGAGCAGAATTAAATAACTTAGAGACTCAAAATACAATTCAAAGAATCAACAAGTCCAGGAGCTGGTTCGTTGAAAAAATAATAAAAATTGACAAGCCTTTAACCAGACTCATCGAGAAAAAGAGAGAGAGGAACAAAATAAACAGAATCAGAAATGACAGAGGAGAAATCAAAAGTGATACTTCAGAAATATAAAGGACTGTAAGAAATTACTACAAACTATATGACAAGAAATATGAGAACCTGAGTGATCCAGAAGCAGAAATCCTGAATAGGCCAATAACAACTAGTGAAATTGAAGAAGTAATCAAAACTCTCCCAAAGCACAAGAGATCTGGACCACATGGCTACACAGGTGAATTCTACAAAACATTTAGAGAAGAACTAACTCCTATCCTTCTCAACCTGTTCCAAAATATCCAACAAGAGTGAAGACTTCCAAACTCTTTCTATGAGGCCAATATTATTCTAATCCCCAAACCAGGTCAAGACACAACTAAGAAAGAAAACTATAGGCCAAAATCTCTGATGAACATAGATGCTAAGTAAGATTCTCAACAAAAAAAAAATGGCCAACAAGATCCAGCAATACATTCAAAAGATCATACACCATGATCAAGTGGGTTTTATCCCATGGATGCAAGGATGGTACAACATTCACAAATCAATAAATGTAATGCACCACATCAACAAAATGAAAGACAAAAACCATATGATCATATAAATAGATGCTGAAAAAACATTTGATAAAGTACAGCAACCATTTATGAAAAAACACTCAGCAAAATGGTAATAGAGAGAGCATACCTCAACATGATAAAGGCCATATATGGGAAGCCTGAAGCCAACATCATACTCAACAGGCAAAAACTAAAAGCCTTTCCCCCTAAGATCAGGAATGAGACAAGGCTGTCCACTTTCTCCACTTCTGTTCAATATCGTTTTGGAAGTTTTAGCCATAGCTATCAGAGAAGAAAATGGAATCAAAGGTATCCAAATTGGAAAGGAGGAAGTCAAACTGTCATTATTTGCAGATGATATGATAGCGTACATACAAAACCTGACAGGGTCCACCAAAAACACAACCTAATAAGTAAATTTAGCAAAATAGCTGGATATAAAGTCAATATTCAGAAATCAAAAGCATTTTTGTATACCAATAATGAAACATCAGAGATAGAAGCTAGAAAACACATCCCATTTACCATAACAACAAGAAAAACAAACTACTTAGGAATAAACTTAACCAAGGAGGTAAAAGATCTGTACTCAGAAAACTACAGAACATTGAAGAAAGAAATTAAGGAAGATACAAATAAATGGAAACATATACCATGTTTATGGGTGGGAAGAATTAACATCATTAAAATGTCCATACTACCCAAAGCAATCTATAGATTCAAAGCAATCCCAATTAAAATACCAATGACAGACTTCACAGAAATAGAAGAAATACTTCAAAAATTTATATTGCCTTGGCTGGTAGCACAGTGGATAAGGTGTCGGCCTGCGAACCCAAAGGTCACTGGTTCGATTCCCAGTCAGGGCACATAACTAGGTTGCAAGCCAGGTTTCCAGCCAGGTCTGTGGTTGGAGGCAGGCAAAAGGCAACCATACATTGATTCTTCTCTCCCTCTCTGCCTCTTTCCCTTCCCCTCTTTCTGGAAATAATAAATAAAATGTTAAAAAAAAATTATATGGAGCCAAAAATGCCAACAGATAGTCTCAGCAATCTTGAGAAAGAAGAACAAGGTAGGAGGAATCACAATACTGGATATCAAACTATACTACAAGGCTACTGTAATTAAAACAGTCTGGTACTGGCCTAAGAATAGACATATAGATCAATGGAATAGAATAGAGAGGCCAGAAATAAACCCAGGACTCCATGGTCAATTAATATTTGACAGAAGGGGAAGGAACATAAAAAGGAGTAAAAATAGTCTGTTCAACAAGGGGACAGAGGGAAGTAAAAAGGGGATGGATTTCATACAACAACAATAAAATTAAATTTAAAAAATTAAAAATAAATAAATAAATAAAACAAGTGGTGTTGGGAGAACTAGACAGCAACATGCAAAAAAGACAAAGCTATTCCACCAACTTACGCCATACACCAGAATAAACTCAAGAAGGATAAAGGACTTAAACATAAGCAGTGCCACCATAAAGGTCCTGGAGAAAAATATAAGCGGTAAAGTTTTAGATATTCTATCAGAAATATGTTTACTGATACTTCACCAAGGGCAAAGGAAATAGAAGGACAAATAAACAAATGGGACTATATCAAATTGAAAAGTTTCTGTTCAGCTAAAGAAAACACCAGCAAAATTCAAAGGAAACCAACTGTATGGGAAAACATATTTGCCAATGATATCTCAGACAAAGGTTTGATCTCCAAAATATATAAAGAACTAATGCAACTCAACACCAGGGAGACAGACAGCCTAATTAAAAAATGGGCGAAGGACCTGAACAGACAACTCTCTGAGGAAGATATACAAAAGGCCCAGAAGCATATGAAAGAATGCTCAACATCACTAGCCATCAGAGAGATGCAAATTAAAACAACAATAAGATATCACCTCACACCTGTCAGAATGACTATCATCAACAAATCAACAAACAACAAGTTTTGGCAAGGATGTGGGGAAAAAAGTTCCTTGGTCACTGCTGGCGGGAATGCAGGCTGTTGCAGCCACTATGGAAAACAGTATGGAGTTTCCTTCAAAAACTAAAATGGAACTGCCTTTTGATCCAGCAATTCCACTACTAGGACTATACCTGAAGAACCCTGAAACACCAATTCATAAGAACCTATGTACCCCTATGTTCATAGCAGCGCTGTTTACAACAGCCTGAGTGCCCATCAGTGGATGATTGGATCAAAAAACTTTGGTACATTTACACAATGGAATACTACACAGCAGAAAGAAAGAAGGAACTCCTACCCTTTGCAACAACATGGATGGAACTGGAGAGTATTATGCTTAGTGAAATAAGCCAGTCAGTGAAGGACAAATGATCTCACCCATTACAGGACAATAATGAACAAAACTAACAACAAGCAAAACAGAACCAAGTATATGAATACAGTGAATAGGCCTTCAGTGGTTAGGGGGAAGGGAGTTGTGGGGAGGGGGGAGGCAGAGGCAAGAAAGGGGAGCAGCTTAGGCAAGAACCTAGTATAAAGGAACCATGGACATGGACAACAGGTGGGATTGACTTTGGGGGGAATGGGTGGGTGGGGAGGGGGACAGAGGGGAGCAAAACGGGGATGGATGTAATATAACAACAATAAAATTATAAATAAATAAATAAAAACAAGAATAAAGCTAATGTAGAAGAATTGAAAGAGAAGGAAAAACTGTAGCTATGGCAAATGAGTGTTTTTATAGAATAATCTAACCAAATTTATAATTTATTAGAATTAAGAAGTTTAGCAGGTTTCTTAAGTTAAAAAATAATGTATAAAAATCAACTGCAGTTTTACAATCCATACTCCATTGAGATGTTAGTAATTTGGTTGTTTCATTGCAATATTTTAAAACATTTCTAAATCTACCGTCTTTAGCGTTGGACATACAAGGTCTGTCTGGAAAAAGTCAAGCCATTGTTAAGCTAATGGGAATGGTTTACACAACATTGATGTAACCTGGTATATGAAGGAGAGTACAATAGAATGCACATGTGTAAAGAATGATGACTTCACTCTTCAGTGGGGGCAATAGATAATGTTGAGTGAGCATGTAAACTGTGGCTGTTGCATTCAACATGACTGAGCAAGTAGAGCACTGAATCTGCATCATATTTTGCATTTAGCTTGAACATTCCTCTATTGAAACTATCTGGGCAACTGGTAATTGGCAGCTTCATCTCATCAACGTGCCCACTAATGCGTCATGTCTCGTGCAGAGAATTTTGGTGAAATGTCAAATTACCCAGGTGACTCGGCCCCCCTACAGCTCAGGTTTAGCACCCTGTGACATCTGGCTTTTCTCCAAACTAAAATATCCTTTGAAAGAGATTTCAGAACATTGATGAGATTCAGGAAAATACAATGGGGCAGCTGATGGTGACTGCAACTGTGTGAGGTCCCAAGGTGACTAATTTGAAGGGAACTGAGGCACCATTGTCCTATGTACAATACTTCTTGTATCTTGTATCTTCAATAAATGTCTCTGCTTTTCATAGTACATCGCTGGATACCTTCTGGACAGACTTCACATATCTAAGTGAAGTTAATGCTTATTACCAGTTCATTTGTCATAGAATTTCCATTCAGCTTTTGTTTGAGAAAATGTTCTTATTTTAATTTCATCAAGAAGATTTCAAAGAAGCTGTATTTCCTAAATTCTTTTATATCTAAAACTATTTATCTGTTGGCTGTATAGTTGAAAAAATTTTTAGATGGGTATAATATTCTTAGAACTCTTTCTCCCTTCCCTTATAGTTCATAGACATTGCTGTACTTAATATTTCTGAGGTTGAGTATTACTGTGCAGAAAGCAGAAGTCAGAAGTTACAAGTCAACCTGAGTTTTCCTCTTGTAAATTACTTTATCTTTATGTTTAATATCCACAGGGCACCCACTTTATTTCTGAAGCTTAGAAGATTTACTAGGATATATTTTATTGTTGTTCATTCTTTCAGTCTGGGACCAGTCTTTAAAATAGACATCAAACTAGGTTTTTCATCAGAAGGGACTTAATACAGGAACTTCACACAGATGTGAAAGAACTGAAAGAACAAAAGGAGAACACTGAGGCAACTCAAAGATAATACATGCAGAAAACAGCTATCTCTTCTAAGACTGAGAAAACTAATGGAAGAGATTATCAGACTCTAGAAGTATGGAAGAGGGGAGCCCAACATGGAACCAGCTTGGAAAATAAAAATTGTCCTATAATTTACAGAATCTCAGCCCTAACATCACCAAGTAGAATATAGAAAGGTATGTCTGGAACTGTGATTAATAACTGGCATGCTCATTCAGTACCAAGTTTTCCTGGGATGCATTGTATTACTCCCACCTGTATATGCAAGGCTTCTTTTATTTCAGCAATGTTTTCTGGATTTATATATCTGGGATGTTTTTTATTCCATTGTTCAGACCTTAGGCTTTTTCTTCTTATTGGTTACAGGGTGGTGAAAAAAGCCACCTCATGCACACACCATATGGCTAAATTACTTTCCAGTTTGTTAACAATGACATATATAAATATAGTAGAATAAAAGTGACTAACCAGTGCAGCATGGCTTTACACATCTTTCAGAGGTTACCACCACCAAGTTCTTAAAAGGAACATACAGCTGCCATTGCCACTGTCTGCGCAATATAGGTTCTTGCTGTGTCTAATTTCATGTTTGTAATCCAGGATGCTACTCTGGGAAAATATGAATAATTTTACAAAGATAGCTTTACTTTCTTCATCCCCAGGCCCACTTCAGAAGCCCAATCCCTTCTTCTGGTGTCTGAGTAAAGCCATCCAAACAACAGCAATAACAAATATAGTGATGATAGAAAAAATAGTACAGTGATTAGTTTTAAGATTCTTTCATTTCTATTTCTATTCAGAGCCTTTGACTAACAAACTTGTCCCCAAATCATTATTTTTAGAGGTATCAAGAGTGACTGGGCACATGAAGTTCATTTCAAGGGTGTTGTATCTGTATTCTGGTGTAATCTTTCGTTAACATAGAAACCAAAAATTTGATGTAGAAATTGCATTCTCTTTTGGAGTGATTGCTCCATAATTAGTATGGTGGGTGGATTTGTGAGCTTTCATTGCAAGGCAGGCATCCGCTACTTATCACTCTGATATAGTCATCTTTTGCAAATGACTCTCAAATTGCAAGCATCATCTGAAATTAGGCACTTTGCTAAAGACACTATTTGAGTAACAATTTGAAAGATTCTAAGCTTAAAGGTACTAGAGGGAGGGTGTGATAATTACGTCAACAACAAGAAGCTGCAATGAGTTTATTTACCTGACAAATGCCTGGAAGAATGCATATAGTCTCTTGACCTCAATCTCTTTTGGTGACACTTCAGATCTGGCTCCATCAATTTATACTTTCAATTACTTATGTTTTACTGTCCCTTCTCCTTGCTTATATTTTTAGATCTATCTTGTATTTAAAATAATTATATCTTAACTCCCACAAGGTGCCAAACTCATGGCAATCAAATCTCTTGAACGAAATTATCATAACTTGTTCATAGCTTATTCCTTTAAAGAGTGGATTTCATTTTTGCTGCCTTATGGAAACCATTCACCAATGTCGCTGATGACTTGCTAATTGTCAATCCCATTGCTGTCTTCTTTCCATCTCTCTTCTTTTTTTCATGTTCTCCTTGAACATCTCTCTTCTCTTGACTTGTATAATTCACATGTTTCTTTGTTCTACTTCTAGATGCTCCTTCTGTCTCCCACACTAATTTTCTTCCTCCTCTCTCTCCTAAAGGTTTTCCAAGACTGTTGTTGGTCTTTTGTGTGTGTGTGTGTGTCTTTTTTTAACCTTGATGAGTTTGCCAATGTCCATGGTTTTACCTACATCTCTTAATTCAATGACTTCCTCGAGCTCTACCCCTATTTTCACAACTTCCTGATGGACATAACTCCCTAGATAATCCAACAGCATCTTATACTCAACAGTTTCAAAGGTAAATTCATTATGTTTTCCCATAAATTATCTCCTTTCCCAAAGTTTAGAAGCTTGTTTTCTACTCCTCCCTAAATCTGACCAGTTGCCAAATCTGTAAACTGCCTCACTTTGCAACATCTGTACCTGCCTCCTATATCCCATTCTCACTACTATACTCCCAACCTTCACAATCACTCATATTGTCTTTTGTAATAAAATTTTAATTCATTTCCTTTACCCTTCCTTTTCTCTTCCTTACTTGTTCAACAGCCTTTACTAATTCCCCAGTTCCTTCTCAGTGAAGAGTAAATTTATCATCCCTACATTCAAATTTCTTTGTGATCTATCCTCAACCCATTTATACTTGGCTTTTCTAAAGTACGTTTTATTGATTCTATTATTGCAGTTGTCCCAATTTACCCCTTTGACACTTCTGCCTGGTACCTCCTTTCCCTCCAGAACACCCCCATCTTATTTCATGTCCATGGGTTGTGCATATAAGTTCTTTGACTTCTCCATTTCCTGTACTATTCTTGACATCATACCTGTCTATTTTGTTCTTACCAATTATGCTTTTTAATCCCTGCACCTTTCCCCCCATTCACTCCTTCCCCCCTCCCATCTGATAACCCTCCAGATGATCTCCATACCTATGGTTCTATTCCCCTTCTGGTTGCTTGGTAGTTGGTTTTTTAAGTTCAATTATTGCTAGTTGTGAGTTTGTTGCCTTTTAAAAAAGAAGAACAACAGTTATTCTATTTTAGTTTTTAAAGATTTTAATTATTTATTTTTAGAGAGAGGGGAAGGGAGAAAGAGGGAGAGAAATATCAACTAGGGATCTGGCCCTCATTCCAGGCAGGTGCCCTGACTGGAAATTGAAACAGTGACCCTTTGGTTCGCAGGCCAGTGACCCACACCGGCCAGGGCTGTTGCCATTTTATTATTTATAGTTTTTATCTTTTTCTTAAATAAGTCCCTTTAACATTTCATGTAGTAATGTCTTGGTGATGATTTTATCTTGCCTGGAAAGCACTTTATCAATTCTAAAAGATAGCTTTGCTGGGTAGAATAATTTTGGTTGTAGGACCTTGCTTTTCATCACTTTAACTACTTCTTGCCAGTCCCTTTGTGCCTGAAAAGTTTCTTTTGAGAAATCAGCTTTGATAGTCTTATAGGAACTCCATTGTAGATAATTCTGCTTTTCTCTTGCTGCTTTTAACATTCTCTCTTTATCTTTAACATTTGGCATTGTAGTTATAATGTGTCTTGGTGTGGTTCTGTTTGGGTCCAGCTTGTTTGGGACTCTCTGTGCTTCCTGAACTTGTATGTCTATTTCCTTTGCCAAATTAGGAAAGTGTTCTTTCATTATTTTTTTCACATAAGTCTTCAATTTCTTGCTTTCTCTTCTGGTATCCCTATGATTTGGATGCTAGCACATTTGGAGATGTTTCAAAGTCTTCTTATACTATCCTAATTTTTTTGCATTCTTTTTTCTTCTTTCTGTTCTGGTTGACTATTTCTTCCTTATGTTCCAAATAATTGATTTAAATCCAGGCTTCCTTCCCTTCATTGTTGGTTCCCTGTAGATTTTTAAAATTTCACTTAGTGTAACCTTCATTTCTTACTTTATGTTGTTGCCATACTCAATGAGTTCTTTAAGCATCCTGAACAGTAGTGTTTTGAACTCTAAATCTGATAGATTTGCTATCTCCATTTTGTTTAGTTCTTTTTCTGGGGGGGGGGGGGTTGTTCTGTTCTTTCATTTGGGCCATATTTCTTTGTCTCCTCAATTTGACAGCCTCCCTGTACTTGTTTCAGTGTATTAGGTACAGCTGTTTTGACCCCCTATAAAAGACACCTGTCTGGATGTCTTTAAATCCTTGGTTATCAGACTTTCATACAGTTGGATTTTCTGACACACTCCAAGACATTTTTGCTTGTAGATACAGTTTAGGTATTATCACAGAGTCATCTATAGGTGGTTTTTGCTCCTTCTTTCCTATTAGAAATATATGGATCAAAAATTTTTTAAATATTTTATTTATTTACTTTTAGAGAGAGGAAAAAGGAGAAAGAAAGAGAGGGAGGGAAATATCAATGTGTGGTTGCTTCTTGAGCACCCCCAAATGGGAACCTGGCCTGAAATTCAGGCATGTGCCCTAACTGGGAATTGAACCAGTGACCCTTTGGTTTGCAGGACAGCACTCAATTTACTGAGCCACACCAGCCAATGCTGGATCAAAAGTTTTGATAAACTAAGTCCTACTATAATTCCCTTCAATTAGTGGTGGTCAGTTTTCCCCTCCAATTTTCCTTAAAGACTAAGTCAAACTGTTCCACTTTCTTCAGATCTGAAAGCCACCTGTCTTCATTCTCATTCTCAATGCATACTGGCATCTTCTACTGTATTAGCTGAGAATACAAGCTCTGCTGTCAGTCTATGAGTTAAGATCTGGAACAGTTCCCATCCTACCTATGTGACCTTGGACAAATTCCTTAACCTCTATGAGCCTCCATCTTTTTGTCTGAATCAGAAGATGTGGCATGAAGACATGGCTTGGCCACTAATAAATCCATCTCAAACAAGTGACTGGTATCCTTGTTTGCTTTTCCACCTTTTATTTCTTATCACAGCCACTCACTGAATTTTCCTGTAGTTCCCAATTGCCATGATGAGATTAGGCGCTAGGGTGTCCTTCTTAGTGACAAAGACCACTGCTTTACATCTCTCTTTTGGTTTGCTTGGCTTTTTCTCCTATATTGCTATTATATTCTATGGGAAAAGTGAACTAATTTTCCCCAAACCTGTCCCCAGATTCCCTACTTCCATGCCTTTGTTCATGTCACTTTCTTCATCTTTGCCTTTTAAAATCCAGTATTCAATAACATTTTGGATGCCTCCTCTCCAGTATTTTCTTGTGAAATGTGGTTGAAACCTTTGCCAAGACTCCATATGAAACTACAATTACAGCAATTATTATATTTTGCAATTAATCACAGTATTTTGTGAACTTGTTTTATTCCACTACTGAAACTGAAACCTCTATTTTATGATTGGGTAATACAGTAATCTCCCTCACTGGGGGATGCCTGAATGAGCTGATAGTACCAAACTCTATACATACTATGTTTTTTGCCTGTACATACATACCTATGATAAAGTTACCTTTTTTAATTAGGCAATTTAATGGATAAAAGATTCATTTTTTTTACCATAGATCTTAGCAATGTCAGCATATGGTTCTTTTTATTTCCTTATTAAATGGAGAATTTTCACTTTTTCACTTAAAGGAAGCAATAGCACTTTATAGCTTCTCTTTGGCATACCCAAACCAGTAACATCATTACTTTTGCCCTTTTGGGCATTATTAAGTAAAATAAGGGTTACTTGAACACAAGCATTGTCACATCACAACAGCCAACCTAATAATCAAAACTAATCAAGATGGCTAGTAAGCAACTAACAGGTGGGTAGCATGTACATCATGGATACGCTGGGCAAGATGATTCCCAGTCTGGTTGGGACAGACTGGGAAGGTAGAAAGTTTCATCATGCTATGCTACTCATTGGCATGCAATTTAAAACTTATAAATTGTTTATTTCTGGATTCTTTTTATGTAATATTTTTGGACTGTGATTGACCATGGGTAACTGAAACCACAGAAAGAAAACCCAAGAATATGGGGAGGGGGCTACTGTATATTGGATAATATCAGTGCTTCACCCAGATCCCTTTTTGCCATTTTACTGCCCTCCCTCCACCAAAGTCAGTGTTCTTTGAATTACCAGGCCAGCATTTGTGGTGGCCCTTATTCAGAGACCTCTCTTCAGGCTACTGGAGTTGCTCTGACTACAAGGTTAAAGGGTTAGTGCTGAAAGTTTCCATCTCCCCACTCTTCCTTGAAGTGGGTGGTTTTTAACCAGTGATTATACAGCATGGGACTATGAAGGCACAGCTGCCTGACCTTAAGATGATACAATTTGGAGGGCTAACTTACACTGGGATTTCTAGTACAATCAAGCTAAAGTTATCCCTTGCTGGATTTTGCCTGGATACCACCATTGCTTCCCTTCCTCTCCTTCTGTGCTTCCTAATGCATCTGCCTGTCTCTCAAGCTACTGCTGAGGAACCCTGGCTAACAAGTAACATTTGTGATTATTACACTCTGGGCACCATGCTAAATGCACATAAGTAATTTCATCTAAACTTAACCCTCATAACCACTGTGAAATCTAAGTACTATTATTATTTTTAATTAACAGATAAAGAAACTGAAGTTTAAAGAGGTTAAGTAACCTTTTCAAGGCTATATAAACTGTAGGTGTCAATGCCAGGAATCCAAACACGGCTTCAGAGCCAATTCAGTCAACCACTTTGCTAGGCTTCTTCCAAAACTGCTAAATGGAAAGCAGCCATCTAAGATGGCCCCCATGATGCATGCCTCCTGGTACTCACACCCATATGTAATCCTTTCCCCCCTTGAGTGTGAATTAGGACTATTGACTTGCCTCTAACAAATAGAATATGGCAAAAGGAATAAGATAACAATTCCATGATTAGTTACATAAGACTGACTTCCCTCTTGCTAGCAAACCCTCTTACTGGCTTTGATGAAGCAAGCTGCCATGTTGGAGAGGACAAAGTGGCAAGGAATTCATAGTGGCCTTCAGTCAAGAGCCAGCAATGAACTGAGACCCCCAGTCCAAATAGCTCCAAGAAACTAAATCCTGCCAGCAACCATGGGAGTGAGCTTGGAAGTTAACCCTTTCCCAGCGAGACTACAGCCACAGTCCATATTTTAATTGAATCTCCTGAGAGATCCTGCGCCAGAGCAATTAGCTAAGCTGTGCCTGGATTCCTGATTCACAGAAGCTAGAGATAATAAATGTGTGGTATTAAAAAACACACACACACACTGCTGCCTTAAAAAGCAAAAGAGTCAGTGATTATTCTCCATAACACTTGCAACTTCTGGCTCAACGACTTACCAATAGAAATGCTAACCAATAATCTATCACATCTGCCAATTTTTACAGTCCAATAAACTTAGCTAGGATGGTGGCAATAAACTGCTCAAAAAAGCATTAACTTTCCAGTATGATTGGTACTTGGTGCCTTTGGAGCCAAGTAAACACCACATAAATTATGCGTGAGGATTCGGTAAATAATTTCTTAACGCATCCAAAATAAGCCTTTGCCTGAGTGTTTGTTTCAATCAATTAATCAGTTGAGAAGTGACAATGCAAACTGTGAACCACCTGGCTTATTGTGCAATGATAAGCAAAGTTGTGCCCGGTGCCAGCCAATCACCATTGCGTTTTCTGCCATGTGCCTCTTTGTGCCCCTATGTCCCCATCCACATACAGCAGAGTTGTCATATAAATGACCATCAGCCATTGCTTTTTCCAACCCTTTATTCCTCTTGCTGACATGGGATGACAGGTTAAAACTCAGCAAAAGGTAGAAGTAAAATGGCAAAATATGCAGCCCTCTAAGTTCCACACCCCCTCCCTCCAAAAGGTAATGATGGAATGAATGATAGTGAGCCGCAGTTACAGTTAGCCACAATGATGGCAGGAGTAGTAAAAGTCCAGAAGATAAAAGCAATTGTATCATGATCCATAGGGAAAAATTCACGCCTTCTCCATCCTTTTCAAACAGTATTTGGCAACAACTGTCTTTATTTGTCTGCACTTGTTCTCGTTTTAGCACTAAAAGTTCTGTATTCCAGAAAATAGCTCATGCCCTGGCAGTGAGAATTATCAGTTACTCTAAATACTTCAGTTTATCTTTTCCAATAGTAAGGGCATTCTCCTACCTAGCTAGCATGAGTTTATCTAAATGGGGAAATTTAACACTGATACAATATCATTATCAAATATATAGTCCATATTAAAATTTTATAAATTGTCTCAATGTCTTTTATATTCCCCCCTACACACACCTATACAGGTCCGATCCAGGATCATGAATTTAGTTGTTATGATTTTTAACCTTATTCAACCTGGCACAATTCCTCAGTCTTTCTCTGCTTTTCTTTTTTCTTTTTTTTTTTTTTTTTTACCTTCATACTTTTGAGAGTTACAAGCCAGTTATTTTTTAGAATGCCTTCAATTTGGATCTGATATTTTTTGGTTATTAGACTAAGGCTATGCATTTTTAACAAGAATATATACTTGAGTTTAAAGTTCAGAATAGTCGTTTGTACCCATGTGTCCCCCACTTTGACCTGACACCTTGCACAGCTGTAGGAACTTTGAGGTCTTCTGGTGAAATCCAAACTGTTTTTCTGCTTCCTCTTATGATCTCTAATTTAACCATCAGAATTTCTAAATTACTGAGGCTGATGTCTGCTTCTTGGGGATTTTATTCTCAAATGAAACATTATATTAATTCAGTACTATTTCCTAATGTGTGCTTCTCCTACCCCCCATGGATAAGTGTGTGCTTCATTATTATTATGAAAAATAAATTATTTATAAAGGTGGATAAATGACTTGTGGAAATAAAGAACATAACATGAATTCTAGTAAAAACATTTACCTGTCCTGGCTGGTGTGGCTCAGTGGATTGAGCACCGGTCTGTGAACGCAAGGGTTGCTGGTTTGATCCCCAGTCAGGGCACATACCCCGGTTGCAAGCCAGGTCTCCAGCCAGGTCCATTGCTGGAGGCAGGTAAAAGGCAACCATACACTGATGTTTCTCTCCCTTTCTTCCTTCCTCCCTTCCTCTCTCTCTAAAAATAATAAATAAAATCTTTAAAACATTTTCCCCTCTTTAATGGGATGAATGTGAGACAACAAAAATAAAATAAAAAGTAAAAATTTAAAAAAAAATCCCTCTTCTAAATAAGTAGCATTTTTAACTCAATCCTATAAGGCTGTACATCTTTCTGGAGAAGGAGAGTCAGCTGCATAGTATCCCCAAAAGCAAGAGCTTTAAACAGACACTCCAGTAAAGAAGTTCAAGGCCCCAGTTATATCTCCTCAGTCCCTGATTCCTCATTTTGACATATCCAAGGTTACCATAATGTGGGAGAAAGAAGATGTGTGTGTAAAAAGGGTGGGAGGGAAAAATTACCAAAAATTGAAAACTATGCAAAGAGCTGTAGCCAGCAATTTTGATTAGTTTTAGCTCAGAAATGACCCCTTGTGTGGCTTGTCCTTCCTGAGAGGTTCAAATTCTGTCATGTCTGCTTTCAGTGGCATAGTTATTAAAACAATTAATCTCAGGTCCTAAGTAAGGTGGCTCTACTTATATGGCTGAAGAGTGGTCCTTCATTTTCTTTTTTTCCTCTCCTACTCACTGAACATCACATCCAAGAAATGAGGAGATTACTACATTTCATTTCTACACATACAACCTATTTAGAGGGAGGAATAATCATTAAAGAAGATTCTAGAATCTAAGGTTATCCATTTTCCTGAAACTGAAAAGCAAGCTTACTTTGAGACGTTACTATTTTAGCTCTCTACTAGTCTCTGCTGGATATAAAATCAATTGATAAAAATAGCTAACATTTATTGTGCATTTACCATGTGCTAGGCCATGACTTGGGGATTTCACATGGCTTATCCTATTTGATCCTTCCTAAAATTTATGATTTGGATAGTATTATGATCATGTCCAGTTTTTTTTTTTTCAGATGGGGAAGCTGAGATCAGTAGAGGTGAAGAGACTGAACTAAGATGATTTAGCATGGAGGCAGGATTTGAAAACAGGCAGTCTAGCCAAGTACACATTGCTCAACTGCTGTGCTATCTAACTTCCAGATTCCAACTTGCTTACAGTTTAGTGGGTACCATAAGACAACTAAAAGAAGACAGGTATGTGCCACATGACTGAGGTGGGTTGGCCAGGGAAGATTTCACCAAGGCAGGTTGAAACTGAGCTGAAAAGTGAACTGAGTATGATTTGGTGAAGAGGGGTATAAAGGACCTTCCAGGTGAGGGAAACATCATAAAAATTACAAGTACTAGGGCAGGAAACAGAACTTCAGCTGTGGCAGAGAACCCCTACAGTCTTTCAGAGGAGGGCTCCATCTCCTAAGCCTCACACTTCCCTAAAAGAGAAAAAAAGTTCCACTCTAGTTCCTAACAGGGGCATATTGGAGTTAAAGTAAACTCTTGAGAGCCTGATGTCTATGGTGCACATTAGCAATAGTACAGTCACTGCTATGACATGGCAATAGAGCCTGCCATGCCCTCCCCACTTCCCTTGGGCCACCAGCATTATCCTGGATGCCAGTCTCCATTGGGTTAACAGATGAGGTTAAACCTACCTTTGGCCAGCCCAGCTCGGTTTCTGCTGTTTCAGCTCCTCTTCCTGGAACAGCACGATTGGGTTTAATTCAGGATGTGGCAATAGGAAGTCCAAACACATTCTCCAATTTGCTTTTACCACCAATAAAGCTATCTTTATTTCCACCTGGCTTTTTGTGTCTGTTGTAATTATTTTGAACTTGGATGAAAGGAAAAATGATCAGTTGGTACACCCCCTCCCCTCCAAAAAAAGACTTCCAACAATAGGGAAGCAATAGAAAATTTAATTTAAAAGGTCAGATTAGATGTAGTAGACCAAGGAGGGCCTTGAAGGCTGGTACAAGGAATTTAGTCATAGCCTACAGGAATCGTTTATTATAACTGTCTATGTTAGTACACACACACACACACACCAGAGTGGTTAGCCATACAGGAAATCACTGTGGGACTTGTTTCCAAATTAATCTCTAGAATTTTAATATCATCAAATCCCCATTTTTTTCCACAGATGATTTTGCCAAGAACCTTAAGTCATTTTTAAAATCCAAACTAATATCCTCTCCATATGTCCTTGAGTCAGTATTGTCTGCTCAGCAAGTTGCTGTTTTTCAAGAATTATTTGATGACCAAAGACCATTTTAGCCTATTTGGGAGACTTTAATAAAGGTTTTTCCTTACAGCCCATTTTTGACATTAAAAAGCACTGATAAATAATGGTTTGACAAATATAATGTCATTATTTGAAAACAAATATTTGCATCCTTCTTCCCAAATAATCTACCTCAAGTTATAGTCTTTTAATTGATCTCATAGTATTAGGTGATGTTTTTCTTTTTAATTTATATGTTTATATTTGAGTACAATTTAAAAAATGATTTTGATTTTAAGCACATATTTTAAGTATACAGATCTGAGTTTTAACCCAAATCTGAAAAGTGTTAACTGCCTCCTTATATTTCTTACTGCCAGCTACCAGAAAATGGGCAAAACTTCTTTCTTAGAAATAATTTTTCCAGTATATTCTTTTTTATTATCAAATGATTTTGTATGAAAATGTGAAGATAAGGTAGTCTCCTTAATTGAGAAAAAAGGGTTGCCCCAACCTCTGTAAAATATTCTTCTTATTCTGCTGACCTTTGTTGGATAAAATGAAATAACAATAGCATGTCTTTTTGGTATTCCTGCACCAGGAAGGAACATTGCTATAAGAAAATCATTGATTTTTTCCCACTTCTATAGTTTTAGAACAAAATTATAACTTCAGGTTTTCAAAGTACAGGGAAAATAGTACACAATTACTAAATTGCTATGTGTGGGATACAAATGTATGCATTTAGTAGAAAACAACTCACCAGAAAAATGAAACACATATTAAAGAAATGCTAAATTTGACTGCTTCTCCTCTTGGTTTCTGGTATTTAACCTCCATATGACCCACCTTCTTTTTAATCTCTTTGACTCTTAATGTATCCTTAAAGTTGTCCTCTCTTCCCTCTAAAATGAACTGCAGAGCCACTTTTTAATACGCATTTTAAAATGTACTTTATCTATTGATACACAACCTTGTTCCTGAAAGGGTTTAAGGTGGTTTAAAATAATGCATAAAAAGGGGATGGATGTAATACAACAACAATAAAATTAAAAAAAAAATAATGCATAAAATATACCAAGAAATTAGAAACAGAAGAACCAAGAATGAAGCTTATATAAAAAGCACTTACATTGCCCTGGCTGGTAGCACAGTGGATAAGGTGCCGGCCTGCGAACCCAAAGGTCGCTGGTTCGATTCCCCAGCCAGGGCACATAACCAGGTTGCAAGCCAGGTCTCCAGCCAGGTCTGTAGCTGGAGGCAGGTGAAAGGCAACCATACATTGATGTTTCTCTCCCTCTCTGCCTCTTTCCCTTCCTCTCTCTCTGGAAATA